>CABHPQ010168005.1:0-36771 GCA_902168405.1 Peromyscus aztecus | reverse complement strand
TTCATAAATCAAGCTTAGCAAGGGAGGTTTTTGCCATATCTAAGCTCACATTAGGACAGGTGTTTTGCCTCATCAGGCCTTCACCTGGTCCAGTCCCCCAGTGGGTTGCTTGTTTGTCTGGGTCAACAAGGACAGAGCTTATGCCAGAGGCAATCACCCCTCAGGGCTACACTCCCTCTCACTGGGAGTCAGTTTAAACAAAGCTTTTCTCAAAGAGGTGCTTTCTCTGATGGAAAAGAAAGCTTTACTCCTGGATAGTTCTGTTCTGCCCTGGCTGGGCTCTTTCCCCAGACAGTGGTCTGACTCAGCAGCACAAGTGCTTCAGACACAGGTCAGCTTTACTGTTTTCCCAGAAAGGTCCTTTCTCTAATAGGAAAGCTTTTTCTCCGATTTCTTTTTGCCGCTGTGGACCTATAAACCCGGGACTTGTAGAAAAGCAGTCAACTGTGCTGTTCCTACTGGCTTTAGCTTGCTTTGTTCATTAGCCATCTTCCCCTGGGTCCTGCACCTTCCTGCCTCAGCTGTGTGCTCCAGGAAGTTTACAACTGCAGGAACCCTAGTATCCCTGAAATGCACTCCAACTCAGAGACGCTGGCCAGTTGCCTCTGGGTTTTTGGTCAGAAGAGAGGATACAATACTAACAGTTTGCATTGCTTCAGGGGATCTTTGCTTTAGGACAATTAGGAGCACCTTTTCATTCTGAAAAGCTCACTCAAAACCCTTGATGCCTCAGCTTGGATGTAACTGAAAAGCTTGGCTTTTTTGCTTTTCTCAGGCAAAGTTTCCTGTCCTTTTGGGCTGTAGCTCTTTACCCACACTCTCCCAAGCGTTTCCCTCAGGGTACTCTGACCCACTGTCTTTTACTAGCTTGAAGAGACAGAGCTTAGAAGAGGTTTTTAGGAACTTGTCCCTGCCTCCTGCATTGCAGGGAGGATTTTTAAAGCTTGAAAGAGAACTTAGAGAGGTTTTGCTGTCTTAAGAGGTTTGTTGTTTTCCCTTAGAACTAATCACAGGTGGTCCCCATACTAATATCTTCAGGTGATTCTAATTTTTGTCCTTCTGAGAAAGTTAAAGGCTTTAGTTTTGAGAGCTTTTGAGAAAGTAAAGCTTTTTAGAGATTTTCCCCCCAAAATTTTCCAAGAAAAGCTTTATAGTTTAAGAGAAAGATTTTTTCCCCCAAGAGAGAAAGACCAACTTTTCCCAAAACTTCCCAACTTTAAACTTTGACTTCTTACACCCCCATTTTTGCCTCAGGGAGAAATCACTTTCTCCTGCCGCTTGGACTTAGCATTTCAGCTGTCCCCAGGTCAAAAGCTTCCATAGGAAACTTTTTCTTCCCCATAAGCTCAAAGAAGAGCTTTACTACCCGTAAAGCCCAAAGAAAGATTTTTTTCCCCCAGTTTGCATTCAAAGCCCCCAAAGTTAGAAAATTGGAGAGTTTTTCTGTCTGGTTGCCTTACTTATCTTAAATTTTTTCTACCCAATCTTACACTTCTAAGTTTTTCCTACACTATATTATTACACTATGCCTTATACTTATTTTTCACAGATAGAAATTGAGAAAGGGATAGAAGATAGAAAATTTTGACAGAAGAGAATTGCGCTGCAGCATCGGACATCCATCCAGTCTGCTTTCCTTTTCTCTCGAGGATAAAACCCCTGCCCCTCAATATATATATATATATATAAAATATATATTTTCCATAATACCGGCATGCCTTTCCACTGGCAGGGCTCACCCACACTTTCACCAAAAACTCTGTAATAAAACTTATTTTCCTTTATCTTTGGTCCCTATTTGTCTTTAGTCCCTGTTCATTTGTCTTAGTCCCCCCTTTTTTTGTCTTTAGTCCCCCCTTTTCTTTTTTCCCTTTTTTTCTTTAGTCCCTTTTTTCTTTAGTCCCCCCTTTTTTCTTTTTTCTTTAGTCCCTGTTCATGGCGCCATTCTGTGGGGCGTTTACCCACCACCCCCACAGCTTCCCAGAGTTTTCTTGAGTGTGAGCAGCAGGAAATATTAGATAGAAGGATTTATTGCGGAGAATATCGCGGAGATAAACAGACAGAAAATAAAGGATAGCCTCGAGAGAGGGCCTGGAACCTTTTCCAACAGGCCCGACTGTCTCAGCCCCAGGGTTTTTATAGAGACCCCAAGGGGGTGGAGCAAATGACCTCCTCCCCCAGCACAGCCAAGTGCAGACCATCTCAGACACCTGCACTCAGGCCCGTGGTCCTAATCATCCTCTATGCGGACCTGCTGGGTAAAGCCACGAGGAACCCGAGAATGGCCCCCCACAGGAATGTTATGATATGACATAGCAATAGTGGTCATCAGATGAGGAAACAGTGGGGAGACAAAATATATACATGAAATAAACTCACTTTTTAATTTTAAAAAAGAAATCAAGCTTCCTCACTATCTTGTTTTCTTACTATCTAATTTTTAGATGCTAAGCAGGCTAAATTGATTTCTAATCAGCAACTACTACGCTATTAGATCATGTATACTAAGTAACAATTTTATGGAATTTTGAAATTCATCATAACTGTGTTATGCATTTCAAATAGATATGGTGCTTGTTCCTTCTGATCAGTTAACTAGACAAACTATGTATAAAATTACTTTCTATGATTGACACAAATCATTTAAAAATGAGTGCTTTGAGTAGCAGTCTAGTCATTCTTGTTCCACATCTAGTATCCTCCTATGAGTGGGTACATACTGTGTTTGTCTTTCTGAGTCTGGGTCACCTCACTCAGGATGATTTTTTTCTAGATTCATCCATTTGCCTGCAAACCTCATGATGTCATTGTTTTTCTCTGCTGAGTAGTATTCCACATTTTATTTATCCATTCTTCAGTTGAAGGGCATCTAGGTTGTTTCCAGGTTCTGACCAGGGAGGCTATCTGGAAAACAGGACCTCAAGAAAGACACAGGGATCACCCAATGACAGATAAATGGATGAGATCTACATGAACAGCCTGGATGTGAGTGGGGGTAATGAAGGGCAAGGGTCGAGAGATCGAGAGAAAGAGAGCTTGGGGGAGCAGGAGATCCCAGCTGGATCAAGAACAGAGAGGGAGAACAAGGAATAGGAGACCATGGTAAATGAAGACCACATGAGAATAGGAAGAAGCAAAGTGCTAGACAGGCCCACAGAAATCCACAAAGATGCCCCCAAAATAGACTGCTGGCAATGATCGAGAGACAGCCCAAACTGACCTACCCTGGTGATAGGATGGCCAAACACCATAATTGTCATGCTAGAAACCCCATCCAATGACTGAAGGAACTGGATGCATAGATCCACGGCCAGGCCCCGGTGGAGCTCCGGGACTCCAATTGGTGAGCGAGAATTGTTGAGACCAATGTTGGATAAAGCACAGGGACAAATAGCCAAACAAATGGAAACACATGAACTATGAACCAATGGCTGAGGGGCCGCCAACTGTATCAGGCCCTCTGAATAGGTGAGACAGTCAATTGGCTTGATCTGTTTGGGAGGCATCCAGGCAGTGGGACCTGGTCCTGTGCTCATTGCATGAGTTGGCTGTTTGAAACCTGGGGCTTATGCAGGGACGCTTGGCTTGGCCTGGGAGGAGGGGACTGGACCTGCTTGGACTGAGTCTTTGCCCTGGAGGAGATGGGAATGGGGGGGTGAACTGGGGGGGAAAGGGAGTGTGGCGGGAGGGAGGAGAACAAGGGAATCCGCGGTTGATATGTAGAATTAAATTATATTGTAAAATAAAATTAAAACAAAAAACAAAAACCAAAAAACAAAAAAAATGAGTGCTTTGAAGAAATCTCTAACATATATAATAAAAATTCAATCCTATGTTAAAAACTATAAACTATGAAAATGTATTACGTTGTATGCATATAATCATGGAATCTAAAAATGAACTACCTAAGATTGCTAATTTAAACATGATGAATTACGAATATTGCAAATATTTTGTTACTACAACATGTTGTGTAACTTTTACTGGACAGGAATGATTAAAGAGCTATTCCCCACACGTACATCATAGAGAACAGGCCAAAGAAACTACTTCACTAAATTTCAATTTGGAGAACTTATGAGTTTTTTGGGGATAATTATAGGAGTATGGGTGAAGGGTTCCATACATGATCAAGAATGACTTAAAGGCATCTGCATTGTCAAAAACTCATCACAGCATAAATAATAACTGAAAAAGCTACATTCTTGAAGCTCCTTGTAAGATCCTCAAGCATTTCAGTTGTCAGAGTATCACTTTTCCATAGTCCTTCCTGTTTATGGAGCCTACAATAGAGGTGTGGTGGCGCCTTGTGAATCCTGTAAGTTTCAGGAACTTCTTGTAACTTCTGGATTCTTTATGTTCTGAGCTTTGTAAGATCCATCTACTTCCTGGATCCTAAAGGTTCTAACTGAACATTGTTATACTTCCTTTGGGAGGAAAATATTACATAATAGAAACAGAAGTCATTACTATTTCAAAGGAATATTCTTATGCAACTTGGGAACATTAAAACTGTCAACATATATAATTTTCTTATTCATTCATTTATTTATTTATTTATTTATTTATTTATTTATTTATTTATTTATTTATTTTAGTTTCTTGATCCAGGCTTTTGTGGTGATATATTGTGTACCCTAATAAAATTTACCTGAAGATCAGAGAACAGAACAAGCCACTAAATTAAACATAGAGGTCAGACAGTGGTGCCACACATCTTTAATCCTATCACTCAGGAGGCAGAGATCAGTTTGGACCTCTGTGAGTTCAAGGCCACACAGGGCTAAATGAGATTGATCCAGCATAGCAGATAAACAAAGCCAGGCAGTGGTGGCACATATCTTTAAGCCTAGCACCTAAGATATCATGCCTTTTCTTGGGAAGCACACATGCCTTTAATCCAAGGAAGTAATATAGCAGGGCAGAGAAAGATATATAAAGTGTTAGGGAACAGGAACTCACTCTCTTTTTGCTGAGAAATTCATAGAGGTAAGAACTAGTGGATGGCTGTTCTGCTTCTCTGATCTTTCAGCTTTCATCCTGATATCTGACTCTTGGTTTTTTTGTTTGTTTGTTTTTGTTTTTGTTTTTGTTTTTTTACTAAAAGACTATCCAAGATGTGAATAACAGGATATCTCTGTGTAACCACCATGTCAGCCTTAGAACTCACTTTGTAAAGCAGGCTGGCCTTGACTCATAGAGATCCACCTGTCTCTGCCTCACAAGAGCTGAGATTAAAGGCATGTATTACTACCACTCAGCAATCATTCCCTATTTTTAAGTGATAACAAACATATAACATGCTATGGGATGTCCTTCTGTATGTTGTGAATGTGTGTTGCTCTCATTGTTAGTAATAAAACTGGTTGTTAGCCATGCAGGAATTATGGGTAGGACAATCAAACTAAGAGAAGAGAAGAGAGCAGTAGCAAAGTCAGGAGTCATCAACCAGACACAAAGGATGCAAGATGAGCATGTTGTACTGGGAAAAGGTACCAAGCCATGTGACTAAACATAAACAAGAATTATGGGTTGATTTAAGTGTAAGAGATAGTAAGGAACCTGAGCATTGGCTGAACATTTTTAAGTAATATTAAGCCTCTGAGTTAATTATTTGGGTAGCAGCTGTTGGGTATTTGGGAATTGCTGTCAAGACAGAAACTTCTACCTACATAGGGTGCCCAAATATTTGGCAATAATTTCCCCATAAAACCTGAGAAAACTTGAAAACAAACAAACAAACAAACAAAAGAAGATTTCCAAACACACAACAGAACAGAGTCCAGTCAAGCACAGATTCTTAGTAGTAACATTTTGTTTGGTGAGCTCTGGCAGAGAGCAGAGGTGTGTCTCCTTTAAGACCTGGCTCCCTGGTTCTGTTCTGGCTGGTGGCAAGGATAGTGCTTTGGGAGGCCCTACTGCCAAACACTAATGGATTTTATGAGCAGCATGTGGCACACTACGTGGTGGTATCATGGGCCAAAAAAAGAATTGATATGGTAAACATGGCTTTCAGAGCTGGCAATAACTATGCCTCTGCCATGAGACTAGTTTCTCAAGGAACCAAAGAATAGGGTGAGGCTAGCCATCAAAGATGCCTGCTTTTATCATAGCCATGCCTGTTTAGTAGTTTAAGGACTCATGTGGTCGCAAAAGATAGAAATATGCAGTAAAGATAGGTTCAGACCAAAAAAAAAATAAATAAATAAAAAAAAACAAAAAAAAACACCCAACTCTCTAAAGTAGTTACAATGTATTTAAAAATATATGTAGGCTTGGAAGGAAAACGAAAATGGGTAAAGTCCTTAAAAAACAAATAAAGTAATATTTTAAAAAGCCATAAAAAGATGGAAAATATACAGAGTCTGGATACTTTATATCATTGTGTTGTCTTTAAATTTTGACAGCTAATAAACAAATGATAACTGCTGAGATATATTTGATTAGGAAATTTGTTAGATTAAACTAACCTACCTTAAGTCAAAAGATATGTCACTTTGGAAAAGAGGTTCTGCTTTTATTTTCACAGGAAATGAGGGCCTATGGCTTCATTTTGTGCTAAGAAAAGTCAGGTTTGGTCGAGAAATAGCCCCTGAAAAATCTCTGATGGAAATAAATGGCCAAGATGATCCAATGTTCCAGAGTGCCTCTGTTGTAGTTTCCTCTGAGTTCTGCATCCAGAACAGTTTCAAGGTTGCTGTCTGAGATGACCCATTTGCAGTCTTCTCCACTTAGGACTTGACCATAATCTCAAATTTTCTCTGGGTTCCCATAAGATTACCAGTATCCACAATCAATAGGAAATAGTCTAAAGATATATGCTCAAATTCCAAAAATATTGTTTATGAATGTTTGTTTTCATTTAAGGGGGTTGGTTATAAATTGTTAATGGTCATAGTAAATCTCTTTCTAAAAAAGAAAGGGGGAAAAGATATAGAAAATATGGGGAAACGGTAGATTATTATGATGAAAAAAGGGAAGATTATGGAATCTACTTTTATCTAAAAAAACAACTGTTAATCTGAAAATATTTTACAATGGTATGAATTTTAGTTTATTGAAGCAAATTTAAAGTGAATTTTATAATGCTGTATGTGTATTTCTACTATTGTTTAAGGTATTGTGTTTATGCAGCTCATTTAAAAATGTAATGTATAATTAAAAATACAGATTAATAATCATCTATAATAGTAAAATTATCTAAGATAATCAGACTTATAGCCATATTAGTTAAGTTTTCAAGGTATAGAAAGATATATTTCAGTTAGGTAGGTAATCTTCAAATACTGCAAAGACCTACAGAATATGGTACTTAAAATGTTTTAAGAACTTATACTTTTCTTGACAATGAGACATGGTAGCACCAATTACTTCAAAAAGGATTATGGACATTGAAGAAACTCTTTATGGAGTTTGCTTTCAATGTGGCAAGCTAGCCATTTGGGCAAGAAACTGCTCATGCCTGGATTGCTTGACAGTATGCTGTATAAATTGGACATGCAGGACCTACAGGAAAGTGACTGCTAAACTTTGTCAAAACAAGGTGGAATGGTCATTTAGGTGCCAGTTTCACAGAAAAAAAACTGTCAGACATTCTGCAGCACACAGAGGAAAGTGACTGACACACTTTGCTAATATAGATGGGAGAGTTCTTCAAATTTCCTGCTTCACTAAAAAGTCTGCCAAATACTCTATGCCTTTAGGCTGAAGATGGATACCCCAATCTTGCAGGACAACTTTGGGTGACTGTCCAGGTAGCCATATATCTCTATCATTTCTAAAGTTTTGGATTTATGTTTGCTTGCTGAAAAAAATAAAAAAAAATAAAAAAGAAGAGGTGCGATTAACTATTGTTAATATAAGATATGTTTGTACAAAATTCAACCACAAAAAGGACTGTAGTCCAAAGCGGATCTGCATTCGAATTACATCTACAAAGTACAAATCAGGAGAGATCAATTATGAACTCTTAATGATTTTCAAAAATTTGCTGGGAGGTATTAACTGGCTATGTCCTACAATTGCAGAAAAGAAACCATACAGATGTAATGATTGTGGAAAGTCCTATAGCAAACTTTCATACCTTCATATTCATCACAGAATCCATATGAGAGAGAACACTTATAAATGTGAAGAATGTGGAAAATCTTTTAGGAAAAGTTCATCCCTTCATGTTCACCACAGAATCCATATAGGATTTCACCCATTAAGAATGTTTTAATATTACCCTTCAGAATTTTCTGTCACTTACTGGTTTTTAAAATATCTCTTTTTAAAAAGTTATTTCTAATTACTTGTGTATATTCATGTTTCTAACTACTATTGGTTTCTAGCTTTATCTCACAGAGTTGAGTACCTAGTGTGTGGGTTTAGTTCCTTCAATTCTTTTACATATGGTGAGATCTATTTTATGCTCCAGGATATTATAGTATATATTCCATAGGGTATGTAAAATAATATTTCTCTTAATTAGTAGCATAGTCTATGAATTTTAGACCCTGAGATTTTCTAGTATTGTGTTTTAAATATATTTTAATTATCATTTAGTAGATTGAACAAATTCTGATACATAGTAGTGTACAAATGTAGAAGGCACAGTTTACAGAGAACATGAGAGAAACAAGACTGGCTAAACAGGCAGGATTTTTTTTTTCTTCATGGGAAGAAAATTACTGCTGCTTGGTCACATGAAATGCTGCATTGCAGTTGTCTAAAAACCTAGTTAATTTTTGCTTTTCTATAGAGTTAGCCTTCACCTGAATCCACCAAAACCCTGACCATTGTTTAGGCCCTAGTCCTTAGCTTTGTCTCTCAGGGAATAGAATAATTTTTGTGATAGAGGTCCATGTACTTTGCTTCCTCCATCAAAATCTTCTATCTTATGATTATTACAAATCCTTCTTCCCTAAACTTTTACTCTGAGAACTGTTTATAAGTCAATAGAACTCATTCTTATTGTAAAGGCCACAAGTGCTTTACTATAGAGGTGTGTTGTGCAAGAGAGTTTCAATGTAGCTATCTCTGAGGCTTTGTTATGATAAATATCATGTGGAGACCTATTTTCCCCAAAGTTTTCCTGCATTTAAAAGTGCAAGAAAAATATACTATGAGGTCAGACTCTGGAAGTTTTTGACCCAGCACCTTTTAAAGTTATGCTGAACTGAGTTTTAATCTTTACATCTTCACAGGGATCATTTCCCTGCTGGCCATGACACTTGCAGGGACACCAACATGCAAACATCTCTGATCATATTTATGATTTTTTTATTGGGATTAAGATTCTCATGTGTTCTGAGCTGATGCAGTAGCAAGGGTGATCTCAAGATCTCTAGTTTGTGATTTTTTTTTCTTGCCTTATATCCAATAAGGCCAGTCAGGTTGTAGCTAAGATCAATAGTTTCAAAGTGGTTTTCACTGAAACTGGGTGAAGGGAGTAAGCATCATTTCTACACAGCAGAGATGAAACTCCAATATGTGTACTTTATTTTTTCTGTGCACTGTTTTTGGGGTTTTAAGGCTCATTAGCACCACCCAATTTTAGGAAATTATTCCCAACTCAGTTTTGATTAGATGTACCAGGAAGAAATCTAGTTTTAATATACTCTTATGTGAGTATATGTTCAATATCATTAAGCTTCTTTGTCCTAATGTTTTGGCTACAAAAAGGAGACTTTACTTGGCTTATTTGACAGCTTATTTGTTTCCCTATTGATGATTGTAGTTCACCAGCTTCTTTAACAATTGTTTATAATGGGCAAATTAAAAATATAACTCAGCCCACTTAAAACTACACTATACTTTCAGTTTTTCTTGATCTCTTGGGCCCATAAATCATCTACTTCCTCTCTATCTTCTGGTGTGTAATGAGTTCTGGTATTTAATAAGTTAGGGTAAAAAATCTGAGTGAGAAACTTAAGAACATGCATATCACTTCCATTCTCCAGACATAGAAATCACTTCTGATTAAATTTCATAGAATTAAAATCTGTTATTTAATAATGTATAATGTATTTAAAGGCATAGGAATTTTACAGAGTAAAAAAAAAAATATGGTGGCTGTTAGTATACCTAAAAAAAATTAAGCTAGTGTGCAGTCAACAATAATGAAACAGAGTATAGATTCATGTGATCTTTATCAGAATGTTTTCCATTGAGACAAAGAAGTGTGTGCTTATCACAAGCTTTTTATTTTGAGGCAATTGTTCTTTATTTTCATTTTTCTCCTGAGTTTTTGATGCTGAAATATATGGACCACTATCAAGGCCAGTATCCAGTTACTTTTCAGCTGTGGGTTTTTTTCTCTTTTTACAGATACAGTTCTTGTATTGAACTTTCTGGGGTTTTTTTTTTAATGTGTTTAACTTGAAATTGTTTTTGTATTTGATGGGAAGAAAAGACTTACATTCTATTCTTTTGCATATGACCACCCAGTCTTCTCAAATTCACATTTTGAAAGCATTATTACTTCTCTAGAATGATCTATACTGGTTTTGTCCATCCTTAATTAAACAGATTTATTATGGTACTATTGGCCAAATTTGAATGAGAAGTAGACTGTAGTTAATATCATTGCACTGTAAATGGAAATGAAAAATTTAGGTTTAAGTGCTAATTTAAAATTAGTTTTTTTGAGAACAGAATTATGTGAGATAATCCATAATCAATGTGCTTGATTGTATCAACCAATGTATCATGAATATAAAAATATCATGTTTATAATTTAACATACGTATAATAACAGCCATCAATTCATTGTGAAGTACATAAAACCATTAGAGGAAAAAAACATAAAAGAATTTAAAAAATGTCTAAATGAATTAAAATAATATGTAATTTATTTTATAGTCTAAATAATATTCATGTTTAAATGATGTCAAAGGAAATCTATTGTAGAAGCCAAAAGTCAACTGACATTCTGTAACTTCAGAATTATCTATTATTCACTTTAGGAAGCTAAACTTAATAAAGTCAAGCTTTATTTATCACAATTCCAAATATTATTTGGGGCTGGCACTTAAATTATGGTTTTGGATAAGAAGCATCAATGATTCCAGTAAGAAAGAATAAGAATGATATGAGATACAGACCATTATTTCCAGTGTGTTTGAACATACACTTACAGACACCAAATTTCTGTGAAAGAATAATGCAAGTACATGTTTGATTCAATAAATAATATGAAACTTGTAATCCCAAATAGAATCAGTAAGTTTTAAATCAGTTCTCTATTGAATATTCATTTAGTGAAACTAAGAAACAATGTATTGCATACAAGTTGATTTCAAAGGCTTTCAGCAGTGTCATAAGCCAGCTATTTCTTCTTTAAGGTGGTAAATTGAGATTGTGTTGGTAAACAAATTTCTGTCATGTAAGCAGAGAAATAAAGTGTTTCATTTATGCTTCAAATTTGGCTGCTTTTATCCATATTGAGCAACTGGACAGGAAAATGTGCCATCAGCAGAGATTGAAGGTTGTTTATTCTGTCCACAATTTTCCTCAGAGAACTGGATTGTGTGAGCAGGCGGGCATTTCCCTTTGTCTTGCATTCTGTTCTCACACACCATGCCAACCTGCCTTGTGAACATCATCTCACTGGGAAGCTACATACACTGTCAGACCATCTGTGGAGCTTGCCATTCCAGAAAACTGAAATTGTGGAAAGCAGGGTTATCAAAGTGCCTGAATTCAATACCCTTACCTAAACTGATGTCTCAATGATTCTACACTAATCCATATGCAGAGCATTACATTTAACTTATGACCTTGATAGTTTGGTATGTGGTTTTGGGTGTGTGCAATCTTTTTTACATTTCAGAAAGTTTATTACACTTCAGAGAACTTGTGGTAGGTATAATTGATAATCCTAACTCTATCATCTGTAAGTAAATCCCTCATAAAGTATGGTAAGTTTCAATAAATGACAACTGGTTCTATTTGTATGTCAAATGCTCACATTTCTTTTTTCAAATTTGTTATAACTAACATCAGTAAAGTCTTTCATTTCTGATCTTTAAATGATTAAGTTTTTCTGATCTTTTCTTTCCCTAATCCTACCCCTTGCTATCTCTGTGATCTAACCTTGCTCTCTGATGAGCTATTTTTGATGCAGTAGTCAGAGGGCACCCCTTTAAAATGTCAGTTCATGCAATTCTTCCATTCAGTCTGTGTAGTGTCTTGCCATCTTCACTAGAAGAAAAGATTATGTCCTAATAATAAGTGATGGGCTAATGAATGACCATTTGCTCATAATTTCTCTGATGTCATCTGCTACAGAGTTCCAGTGCAATTGTTCTTTTCAACATTTGTTTATCATCTATTAGCATCCCACACTCAAATATTGTTGATCCATCAGCCAACAATAATTATTTGATACACTTCTGCAGTGACTACTGCCAAAGTAGAGTCAGAAACATTTCTACAATATTCTTGAAAATATAATTCTTTACTTTCTTTTCTAGTCACCCATCATGTAATAATCATACGGCATTTATTGGCCATATCAAGTGACTCATTATTAAATTTAAGATTATAAAATAAATAGGTTGTTTAATGTGTCATTCTGACATTATGAACCATATTTAACTGAAACATTAATGGACTTAACATCAGCTATCAGAGACTTATTAAAAAGGGCATTAACTTAACAGGGCATAGCGATGCAAACCTTTAATCCCAGCACTTGTGAGGTAGAGGTAGACCAATCTCTGAGTTTGAGGCCAGCCTCTCCTAAAAACCAAGTTACAGGACAGCCAGGGCTACACCAAGAAACATTGTATTGAAAAACCAGGAAAGTGTAAAACAAAGGCTATTATTGAGGAATGATTCTGTAGAAGATCAAAAATTCAGGACTTACATTTTTCAAATCATTTTACCTGTACCATTTTCTGGTGAGACAAATGCAATCAGTTCCTGTCTACTATCCGTGGGGAAACTCATATACAGTTTCCTCAGCACCATTTTTGAAATGGCCGTGTTTCCTCAATATGTGTTTTTGGCACCTTGAAAAATTAGTTGTCTATACTGTGGGACTGTCATCTTTTCATTGTCTTCCATTGTGGTATATGTCTACTTTATGCCTGTGTTCTATTATCCTTTGTAAATTGTCTTTGCAAACAGTATATCATTAGGTTCACTTTCCTCCTGTGTTCCGTTAGCAGAATAGTAGTAGTGGGTTTTGCTGTATGTCCGTGACCTGCCTTGTCTCAGGTTATTGGCCACTTAAGCAGTGTCATGTGGGTTTAATCTCACTGAGTAGGCCTTGAAGCAAATAGAAAAGTTTTTGGTTATTCCTATAGCATTAGTTCTACTATTGTATCAGTATATTTTGAAAATAAATCTCTATTTTAGGTATCAGAATTTGTAGTCGCATGGAATTCATGATTACTTTTCTCCTCGGATACTATACTGCCTAGTTCTATGTCAACATGACACAGCTAGTTTTTTGGTCACAGTGTTTCATCACAACAATAGAAACCCTAACTAAGATGGATATTATGGTGATATTTTATTTGTGCTGAAATGTGATTTTATTTGTATGTTGATAAATAAAGTTGCCTGGGGATCAGAGCTAAAAGCAAGCCGTTTAGCAGAAGCCTGGAGGTGGTGGCACACACCGTTAGTCCAATCACATGGCAGGCAGAGAGTCTCTGCATAGTCAAGGACACAGCCAAGCAGTGACCCTAACCTTTAATCCCAGTACCAACCATAGAGACCTGGAGTTCTGTATAGACAGGTAGTGATGAGGAAATCATGTGGTTGGGTTTAGAGCCAATGAGAAAGTAGAACAGAAAGGCAATAAAAAGATGGGTCACACAGGAGAAGGGCTCTCTCTCTCAGGGGAAGGATGGCAGCGAGTGGTAAGGTAAAGGATAGTATTCTGATCTTTTGGGCTTTTAACTTTGTATTTGGCTTTGTGTTTCTTATTTAATAAATCCATTTAGAATTTTGTCTACAGATATCAAGCAAAATACCATCCAGCACCATCAATGCTGGTAAGTAGAAGTAAAGTTTGCAGTTGGACACCAGGTCAATTTCTCCAAGTTTGAGAATATAAGTAAGTTGTGTCTCCAGTAACAGGACTTTACCATATGATTACATAGAGTAAAATAGAACTTATGATGTTTGGAAAAATTCATGAGACTCTTTTGTCCAATGACTCAGCAAGATAAAACCCATTCCTGATGTGACTAGAGGTTTTAACTAGTGGCATAAGATGCCTAGTTGTGACATTCTCTCCCCCATTATATCAAAACAACTCTGTGATACCACCTTACGCCAGTCAGATTGGCTAAGATCAAAAACACTGAGGACACCTTATGCTGGAGAGGATGTGGAGCTAGGGGAACTCTCCTCCACTGCTGGTGGGAATGCAAGCTGGTACAGCCACTGTGGAAATCAATATGGCGCTTTCTTAGAAAATTGGGAATCAATCTCCCCCAAGATCCAGCTATACCACTCTTGGGCATATACCCAAGGAATGCTCAATCATACCACAAGGGCACTTGCTCAGCTATGTTCATATCAGCATTATTTGTAATAGCCAGAGCCTGGAAACAACCTAGATGCCCTTCTACCGAAGAATGGATAAATAAACTGTGGTACATATACACAATGGAATACTACTCAGCAGAGAAAAACAACGACATCATGAGGTTTGCAGGCAAATGGAGGGATCTAGAAAAAATCCTCCTGAGTGAGGTAACCCAAACTCAGAAAGACAAACATGGTATGTATCCACTCATAGGAGAATACTAGTGGTGGAACAAGGATGACTGGACAGCTACTCACAACACCAGGGAGGCTACCTGGATAGCAGGACCCCAGGAGAGACATGGGGATCACCCAGTGACGGAGAAATGGATGAGATCTACATGAACTGTCTGGACGTGAGTGGGGGTGGTGAGGGGCGGGGGGCGAGGGAATGAGAACTTGGGGGAGCGGGAGGTCCCAACTGGATCAAGAACAGAGAGGGAACACAAGGAATGTTCGTGAGAGATGAAGACCACATGAGAATAAGAAGAAGCAGAGTGCTGGAGAGGCCCACAGAAATCCACGGAGATGCCCCCACAATAGACTGCTGGCAATGGTCGAGAAATAGCCCGATCAGACCTACCCTGGTGATAGGATGGCCAAACACCCTAATTGTCGTGCTAGAGGCCCCATCCAGTGACTGAGGGAGCTGGATGCAGATATCCACTGTCAGGCCCTGGGTGGAGCTCCGGGAGTCCAGTTGGCGAGAAGGAGGAGGGTTTGTGTGAGAAGGGAGTTGTTGGGACCAGGGATGGATGGAATACAGGGACAAGTGGCCAGACAAATGGAAACGCATGAACTGTGAACCAATGGCTGAGGGGCCCCCAACTGGATCAGGCCCTCGAAATGGGTGAGACAGTTGATTGGCTTGATCTGTTAGGGAGGCATACAGGCGGTTGGACCGGGTCCTGTGCTCAGTGCATGAGTTGGCTGTTTGAAACCTGGGGTTTGGTAGAGACCCTTGGCTCAGCCTGGGAGGAGGGGGCTAGGCCTGCCTGGGCTGAGTCTACCAGGTCGATCTCAATCCTCAGGGGAGTCTTTGCCTTGGAGGAGATGGAAATGGGGGGTGGGCCGGGGGCGGGGAGGGGGAATCTATGACTGATATGTAAAGTTGAATTATGTTGTAAAAGAAAATAAAATAAATTATAAAAAAAAACTGTATATGAACAGCAGTTTTACCTTCCATGCAAAATACCTGAGTAATTGTGGCAGATCAGTCATTAGAGTACATAACCTTTCTCTGATTAGATTTGAGAACACCTCAGTAGAAAGGATCCCATATCTGACACTGGTAACCATATCAAAAGCACATAGCTAGGGAAGTCGCAGGCCCCATGGAAGAACTGACTAATGCCATTTAATTAAAATGACATAGCATAGCATCAACCTGTCTTGCAAATATCTATATTGATATCGTCAGACAAATGTTATTCTCAACCTTAGAGGAGCCTCTCTTTGCAGTGAATAGCGAGGAAAGCAGAATTACTGCTCTTCAAAGTGTTGAGAACAAGTGACAGTTGAGTGTTCTGCTCTGAGCATGGCATACTATGCATTTAAATATCAGATAAAATGCAAGTTTCAGAAGACAGAGCTAAAAGCAATGAGATGCCATCTTCTGAATTTTGCATACTTGAACTCACAGCCACTGGGGTTCCCTGCATTGGAACTCCACAGAGAGGGTCTATCAACAAACAGTATAGAGAGTGGAAGAGTTCCTGGGGCCTTACCATTTCTTCATGAACCATTGGCTGTTACATGCTCCTTGGAGTGGAGACTCGGTATCTTCAGTTGTGTACCCTCTGCTGAGCCCACCAAAACCCGGTGAATAGTTCAAAATTCATGTTCCAACTTACAATCTTGGTTAAACACAGTATCAAAACAAAACATAAACGCATGAGCGTGAGAAAGGGATTGTGGGAGGGGGTTGACATAGGTAGGAAGAGAGAATGGAGAGGGTATAATCTAGAGTAATTATAATTCATCTCACTGTGTATGGAATAGCCAAGATATAAATTCAATTAATAATAAAATGCTTTTAAAAGTTAAAAGCTGTATACAACTATCACAGTAGGTTTTCAGAAAATTTGATATAAAAAAATGAAGTCTATACAATCAGACTCAAGACTTTTGTTTTTCCTCATGGGCCCAAAAATAGGCATCTTGAAATTGGCTGATATACTTACTTATTATATTTCATAAAGTGTGTAAGATACATGTTCTTTGTTTTCCATTTTAAAAAGTATTATAACTCTTAATTTCATAAACCTAATAGCTAATGATTTAGGAAGACTAACTAAATTCAAGAAGATTTTTCTGAGGAAACCTTAGAGGAACAGTTGCAGTGAATTCTAATTCCAGGGACTCTGGAGGTGGTAGACATTAACATTGAGTCTTTAAACTAAGAGATAATCTTGAAGAATCAATCAATGATATTTTTGACTTTTAGATCCCTTTTCAGACAGTTTTACTTCAACTTTCATTGCATCACTAAGGCTGTAACACAAGCAAGAAGCGCTTCCTGACTCTCTTACTCTTATTCTCTCATTTTTAACAATAGTTAATCTTCCAGGCATTGACAAGGAAAATGAATTCTATGTATGGATTTATTATCCACACATTTGTAGTCAATAGAGAATGACATTCTCTATGCATAAAAATCTATCAATGTCATATCCTACCCACAAAACAATTCAGGTGTTAGTTTTAAAAGTGTTTTGAAGGAAGAAGTTTGAAAATGATCAACACTCTCTCGTGATCGAAAACTGCAATAGAAGTACAGATGATAATGGTGTTTCTGTAGTTTATTAAACATACTTACTAAATAACATGAAACATATGATTTCCAACTAATGTTAAGTTCTGTGATGAGACTAACAAGCCTAACATTTGAGAAAGTGTACCTAAGATTAGTGAAATAATAACAAGGAGATTCTGTTTAGAATGAACTTTATGGAGTGGTCAATATCAGTCGTAAAGATTGAGTGGTAATTGAGAGGAAGCCATGCAGACCAAGACAAAATAATGAGGACAAAGTCATAAGCAGCATTGATTGTGATTTGTCTTTTAGAAATAAATGAAAGGCCAAGTGTTTGCCCTGCAGCAAACAATGACAGAAATAATAAGACACAAAAAGACTAAAAATGATAAAATGTGGCCAATTTATTTATTTATTCCAATATAGGAAATTATACTTATTATTCACTGTCAAAAAGAAATGGCAATAAAATATAGTTAAGTATTTCAGACACATTTACTCAGAAAGTTAATTTATATTTCATGAAATTCTTAGTAATAGTTAAAGTTACTTTTCATAAAATTAAAGTTTACTCTGAAGATTATCATGCAGTATCAATAAGCTGAACATTCAGCAATAAAAGAGATATGAAATCAAAGTACAATACTCAACACTTGAACTTCTTTGATAATTTTATGTGTTCAATAGATCACTGTATGCATTTGATTTACTTTTGGTGTGCGTGCGTGTGTGTGTGTGTGTGTGTGTGTGTGTGTGTATCAGAGAAGGGTATTTTGTGTTTTCTCCTTTCATTGCCTGTGTCATTGTTTTGAGAGAGACATATTGAACTACAAGCTGGCCATATAGATCAGGTATGCTGTCCCACTAGCTCCTGGGATCCATTTGTCTACATTCTACAGCAATGGGGATACAGGTACCCATGAGTTCTTCATGTTTGCTGTGGAAATACTAATTCCCACTGAGCTGTTTCCTCAAATCCATTTGTAAAATTGTTCTTGTTGAACTGAAACATAACTGAGTATTGTGGTTGAATGAGACATATCTGGCATAGACTCAGATATTTATTTTCCATTGATGACACAGTTTGGAAAAGTTGTGAAACTTTAGTTGACAGAACCTTCCTGGAGGAAGTACATCACTTGGAATGGGCTTTAGAAGTCCATAAGCTTTATCCTACTTCTAGTCCTTAAAATCATTAACTGGGGTGAAAAAAGTATTTAAAACAATGAAACATAAAAACATACAAGTGTCTTGCAAATAATTAGACAATGCATGCAATAATTTTAAATTGTAAATGAATTCAGATACAAAAGTCATCATCATAGTAACATGATTGCTGATAACATTTTATAGATCTCATAACTTATTGAAGAATAATGGCATTCAAATGATCCAGGATATTTAAAAGGCAAAATTATTACCAAATTTAAAAACCAGTTTATCAATTGTTGATAATATATTAAATTAAAATGGTTGAGTTTATTCAGATATTTGACATAATTTTTGAATGAGCTTATAAAGCAGAGGTAAAACACTAGATCAACAAAACAAAATCACTAAAGAGAAATAAAGTGATGGAAAATACGGCAAAACAAAGGTTTTCCAGTTCTGTTGATTAAGCCCTAAAGTAGGCATGGGAAAACTTTCCGCATAGAATGATGACGTAATAACTATTATTAGGGTTAAGGAAACATATTGCTACATATACAAAATAGAAAATCTCCAGTGAAAAAATAAAGAAAAAAATTCCTTTTTCACTTGTACTAAAGATGTGTGCCAAAAATGTAAGGATTATTTTCAAAGTTGCAAGAACAACTTTTACCAATATCAATACTACCAGATTCAGTGGGTAGTATTTTCAATATGGAAGCAAATGTTTTACCTAGAATTTCACACACACACACACACACACACACACAATGTATGCAATTACATCTCAAGAAAAATACCTGAAAGCCTATACTTTCAAAATTATAACAAAATGGCTTTTCATCACAAAAAATTTATGATTTTTTATTGTTGTTGTTTTCTGCTCTGGGGACTGATCCCAGAGACAGATACTTGCTAGACAAGTGCTCTACCACTGAAATAAATCTTCAATGCAATCAAAAGTTAATTTTAAATGAAGGACAGTGCTCTAAGAAAAAAGTTAGTGTTAATTCCAAAAATGGGAGGAGAAAGACCACTGATCCAAATTTTCCTGGACAAAATAATTAAAGCAAGCTTTTTTTTATTCCTTTGCATGGGCTGCTTCTCCCTAAGTCAGGGTTTGAGAAATCAGCATTGGATGAGAGGAAAGCAAGTCTTTTATAAAGCTCAGGGTTAGAGGCTACCAAATGGGAGATTTGGCTGGCAAAACAACAGGGTTACAGAAACAGCATAATAACAGGTTAGTCTTAAGGATCTCATAAAACAAAGATATGGTTTCAAGGTGGGCATAACAACAGTTAGTCATAACAAAGTAACCATAACAACCCATTGAAACAAAGGTAGAGTAGCAAGATCGTTATAATCAACTTTTTAAAAAGAAAGGCATGACTGCAATTCCTGGAACATGCAGTATAGAACCACTTGTAGTTAAGATGCAGGTGGGGCATAGCTCAACATTGAGAAGCAGAGGTTTAATCATAAATAGGAATGAACCTAGTTTGTCTTTAATATAAGATGAGCTCTAATACCCTCTCTTGCCTCTGCATAAATGCTCATAAAATTGGCATAGACACACAGACACACACAGAGAGACATGTAAATAAAAGTAATCATATCTACATGCACACATACACACACACACACACACACACACACGTTTGAAAATGTGGTAACAAGTGTGGCAAAGGCTTTAAACTTTAGAAGTACAGAAGTCTCATAAATTATATTATTTATTATTGTTACTGAAAACCACCGCCAGAAATAGCAGTTTATGTTTTCAAAGAAGAACAAATAATCTCAAAATTTCACAGAACTATGTCCACAGACAGTTTAAAAATCATAGCTGCAAGTGATCCTTGAGTCTAGAAGTGTCTTCATAATTTCCCTTACCTGAATGGTTATATTAGATCCTACATTTTCTCATCTCTTGAACAGGGTTGGCTACAACCTGAGTTAGGAAAAGCAAATGCCATCACCATCTGTGTGTCAAATCTGAGCAGTGAGTAGTACTCCCTTCAAGAATACCACTTGTCTATAATAATCAACTTGCTAACAAATGGAAGGCTGAACTCTCTGGTCTTTGTTGGTGACTACTTAGCAGTAACAGTGTTGCTCTCTGTGATGAGAAGAGGAGCTTTTGGTCTCAGGGCAGTCACTACTGGTTCCACCACAGTTCCTGTAAGAGCTGACCTATGAAGATAAGCACAGAGGTGGCCGAGGACAGACACAAATTCCCTTCTGGGGAAGTCCTCTAGTTTATAGACCTATATTTATATCTATATTTATATATTTGTCTATCTATGTTTTTCTATAGTTATATCTATATGCCTCCAGCCAATACTGAAGGTGTTGCCACTTTATGTGGCCTCCTCCACCTCAGTTTTCTCACTGAAATGTTCTAATCTAATTTCTTGTCTGCTTCTCATGTTTTTACCAGTCTCTGATCAATCAGATAAAATCAATTCTTGATTCTATTACTTACTAGGCAACTTCCTCCTGTGTATATAATATAGATCACCACGATTATCTACAATTGTTTGAATATATATATATGTATATATATATATATACACACACATATATATATATATATTCCCTTTCTACTCTTGTTTGAGAGATGGTTCCTTTCCGGATATTTACATGTCTCTGTGTGTGTGTCTGTGTGTCTACGCCAATTTTATAAGCATGCATGCAGAGGCAAGAGAGGGTATTAGAGATCATCTTATAGTAAAGACAAACTAGGTTCATTCCTGTTTATGATTAAACCTCTGCTTTATATGTACATGTGTATATACCTGTCCCAAGTAAATTCAGTGGTGAAAATAAATTTTTTTGCTTCCATGTTTATTTTCATATGTTGAAAATTTTTAAAATATACTTTTTATTTTTAAAATTATTTTTTGAGATTTATTATAATTAAATAATCTCCTACTTTCATTTCATCCCAAAAACCCTCCCATAATTCCTAAATACATTTCATGCACTTATTCTTCTATGTACAGACTTCTGATGCTGGCCCTTGATGTACTGTGTCTTGTACAAATAAGAGTATTCCAGGTTACCTCCCATGGTTGTTAGCCTAGAAAATATAGTGACCCATAGAGGCAATTCAAAGTTTACCCTGTAATGTGTGATGATTGGTGACTGGCATTAAAATGAAGACATTTCTGTGAGCATCACAGAAATCTTGACTCACAGACGATTTCATGAACAAAGAAATTGTTTGACATTTTGGGAGGGACTGTAATTTTAAGTTATTAAAATATATTTAAGAAATTTAAAAATGAAAACAGTGTAGCAACAGTATTTTGTAGAGTCAAATCCTATAAAGTCATCATACTCATTGCCTATCAGATTTGCACTACAGTTAAAATTAAAACTAACAACGAAGACACAACTTTTGGCTAACCTGACAGCTATTTAATTACCAGTGGCACTAATCATTTAGGATATATTTATTTTCATTAGATATTTCATTGTTCAACCCACAGTAGAGCATTGACCAAATTTTCCCAACCCAGACAATTTTCTTTTTTTACAATTTTCTACCATTAAAAAAATGAGAAAGAATGAAAATTCTCCATATTTATACCACCAATTTGATCCAATGCTGATTTTGGTGGGTACTTTGTTTAGTATGATGCTTTTGTAGCCTTATTTGGCAGGTAGAAACATCAATTGAATAGGCCCATCTGTTGTCCCAGCAATTAGTTGGCACTCATCTAGATAAACCAGGCGCACATCCAATGGAGAGGAGTCTTCTGTGGGAGGCCTGATTATGAAAGGAAGATTTGGCTTCCATGAAAACTGCCAATGGGATCCAGGCCATATGCCTGCATGTTCATTCATGGCACTTTTTTCTGAGAAATTTATTCAAAATATTAATTGAAAAAGTCCATTTGTCAGAATGAAATTGGCTTCAGCATTACTTTGAACTCTTTCATAGTCTTTTAAAACAGACAAGTAAATTATTGCTGGGTGTACTTAAGAGAACTGCTGAAGATTAGCATACTTTTTCCCTAATGATATTAGAGTATGAGTAGACTATTTTTGACAACTGAACTTTATTTTTTTTTAAGTAAAGGTCCAAAACAGGTCAAAATTTAAAATGTGTATTAGGAGTAGTCACAATCCATTCACTGTTATTTGAAATTCATAAAGAAAAATACAGAGCATTTAAATAAAAAATAAAAGATTTCCTTGTTAAGTGGCTTATTTTTATTTTGAAATTATAAATGATATGTCACTGTCTCTTATTAGAAACTATCTTAAACTTACATGCATTTGGTATATCTTCATATATACAACCATTTACTTATATAAGTCCAGATTGAGAATTAAATGTCATCATTTCATACTCAAGTATTATATTATTAAAGCAAAATTAAAATGTGATGAACAAATAATAGCCATGTTAAATTTAATTTCTATTATGGATAAAGACATATAAATATTGTTTCAGGTAAATTAAAGCTGTTTATATGTAAATAATATTTTGAATAAAAAGGCAACAAAATCCAGGAGTTTATAATGTGCTCTAACATTTAAAATAAAGCTTATTTATCTTTAATTTAATGTATGTTAACAAAATATAAAATTGTGCATTTTAGTGGAGTATCACAACACATTTTGTCACAATGTGCATGATGTAGTATGCACAATATACTATTTAAATCAGGTTAAACACACTAGTTTCACCTTAAAGAGCTATACATTTCTATGGTAAGAAAACTTAAATTTCTTTGAGATCTTTGAATCTGTGCTGTTGATTATTTCTGTCACTACTCACCCTGTCTATATGAGCACATCAGAACTTCCTTTCATGTAAATATAACTTACCACCCACTGATCAAATTTTCCATGCACTTCACCTCATCTTCCCTCTCTCTGAGAACCACTTCTCTCATTTTCCATGATGACAGTTCCTTGTGGATGTGAGTATCAATATATGGTCCCTGTCTTTCTGAGTCTGGCTTATTCTGCTTTATAAATTGACTTCCAGTGCCACCCACTTGTCAGAAATAACAGGATTGATGTTCTTTCATTACTGAATAGCACTCTATTGTGTATGTATACTAACCATGTTTGCCTTTTTTCATTCAGAAACTGTTGGACACTCAGGTTGTTTCCTGCTCTGGACTATTGTGTGTGGAGTGATAATAAAACATAGAGAACAAATGTTTCTTCAGGATACTTAGTGGCTTATCTTCATCGAAGGGTTTTTTATTGATTAATTGATTAATTAATACCTTAGGATTCAGTATGCTCATTTCTAAAATGATTATTATTAACAATTCCTAACCAAACATGCCAAATTCCCCCACCCTTATTTTTATAAATCAATGAAAGAATTTGCTAATTTTAGTATTTTTGATTGTAGCCATTCTTACCAGAGTAAGAAAGCAATTTTGATTTTTTTGAGGACTAACAATTTTGAACATTTTACTACAAATGTTGAACTCAGTATCTTCTTTTGTAAAAATTTTCTTTAGATCTATTGTAAGACTTTTAAATTATTTTCATTTATACTGTTGAGGTGTGTGTGTGTGTGTGTGTGTGTGTGTGTGTGTGTGTGTGTGTGTGATTATTTTCTTGATTCACTTATTTGGTATTGGCATAGGATATGCTACATTTTTATATGTTGTGTGTAGCAGAAATCTTAAAAGGACTTATTAATTAAATCAAACCTGAGGCCAGTTATTGAGGTGAACACTGGAAGATCAGAGAGACAGAACAAGCCACAGCTAACCTCACCTGGCCAACTTCTCAGCTGGTCTTGTTTCCTCAGACTGGAAGCCTCTGTGCCCTCATACCCGAAGGCTCTCAGCTGAACTGTGCTTCTTGAAAGCCTGAATGCTTAACCAGCCAGATGCTTAACCAGTCAAATGCTTAACCAGCCAAATGCCTAACCAGGCCAAACGCCTCTAGTTTCTGGTCCTCACACCTTATATACCTTCCTGCTTTCAACCACCACTCCCTGGGATTAAAGGCTCACTTCTTGGGATTAAAGGCGTGTGTCACCATACCTGGCCGTTTCCAATGTGGCCTTGAACTCATAGAGATCCAGAGGGATTTCTACCTCTGGAGTGCTAGGATTAAAGGTGTGAGTGCCACCATTTTCTAGCCTTTGTAGCTAGTGGCTGTTCTGTCTCTGACCCCAGATAAGTTTATTAGGGTGCACAATATTTTGGGGAACGAACACAATACCACCACAGTTATGAGTTGTGTGTGTGTGTGTGTGTGTGTGTGTGTGTGTGTGTGTGATTATTTTCTTGATTCACTTATTTGGTATTGGCTACATTTTTGTATGTTGTATCCTGTAATTTTTATAAATTTGTTAATTATTTCAGAAGCTCTGTTTATTTGTTGATACCTTGGGTATATTTATTATTATTATTATTATTATTATTATTATTATTATTATTTTACATACCAATCACAGTCTTCCCCCTTCCTCTCTTCCTATTCCTTCCCCCTACCTTCTTTTTACCACCTCATCCACTCCGAAGAATGAGTAAGACCTCCATGGAAGTCCACAATACATGGCATATCAAGTTGAGGCAGGACTAAGGTTCTTTCCCCTGCATAAAAGCTGAGCAAGGCATCCCACCATAGGGAATAGGTTCCAAAAAGCCAGCTCATGCACCAGCAATATATTCTGGTCCCTACAAAACAAACCAAGCTACCCAACTGTAATGCACATGCAGAAAGCCTAAATCAGTCCCATGCAGGCCCCCTAGCTGTCAGTCTAGAGTCCATGAGCTCCCTTGAGCTCAGGTCAGCTGTCTCTGTGGGTTTTCCTGTCATAATCTTAACACCCCCCCCACACACACACCACCCCTGGCTCTTACTCCCTCTCTTCTACAGGATCACAGAGCTTGGCTGTGAATCTCTGCATCTGCTTTCATCAGTTGTCTGCAGGCCAGCAGGTAAGAGTCCCACAGACAGGCAGCTCCACCACGACCGCCACCCATTGAACCCTGTATCCTACAAGACCCACTCCACCACCCCAAACCGCTGAGCCCATCGTCCTAGCCCTGGCCAGCCATACCAAGCAAAATCAGCAGCCACTAGAGGCACAAGCACCACCTGGACCATTTGGAAAAAGAGGTGAGTGAGTGGTCCTCCAGCTAAACTGCCCCAATT
This sequence comes from Peromyscus aztecus, assembly GCA_902168405.1. Taxonomy (NCBI): domain Eukaryota; kingdom Metazoa; phylum Chordata; class Mammalia; order Rodentia; family Cricetidae; genus Peromyscus; species Peromyscus aztecus. Next base: position 11,192 of record CABHPQ010168005.1, on the reverse strand, counting down.
CCTAGACCCTCAGGGCACATCCTGTGCACGCCTCCTCCCATCTCAGCCCCAGCAGCCAGCCAGCAGCTACAAGTCCTGCAGGCAGGCCACTATAGTAGCACCGCCACCCACTGGATTCTGTAACCTACAAGATGCACTCAGCCTGCCAAACACACAGAATCCATCGTCCTCCCCATGGGCAACATCCCCAACAAAATCTGCAGCCCCTAGAAGCACAAGCACCACCTGTACCATTTGAAACAACAGCCCTTAGAGGCATGAGCACCACTTACATCCAATGGAAAAAGAGCTCCTAGAGGTACAAGCCCCACCTGCACCAATTAGAAAAAAGAAGAGCCTCCCATGAATAGCCCTCTCATGCATCATCAGCAGATCCTACAGGCAGAAGCACCACCCGCACCAGTTGGAAGAACAGGCACAGGAAAAACATACACCAGTTGGAAAGGAGACTCCACAGCACTGGCACAACCCATGCCAGTTGGAAGAACAGACCCTATAGGCACAACTAAAGGCCATACCAGCCAGAAGAACTAGATGATACATTAGATCTAGGGACCCAGACCCCCACAAACCTCAGCCAAGACAATACTACTGGACCTGACAACCAGTCAATTACCAGATCCCTTGGCCACTCAGGCCAAAAGACAATAAAGAACACAGACAATAAAGGAACAAAAGACCCATCCAACAAAGGCATCACAAAATCAACAACTGTTCCTATAATTATCCCAAACCCAGATGAGTAAAAGGCAGTGTAAGAACACATTCAACAACATAAGTTGTGATATAGCACCACCAGAACACAGTGATTCAACAGCGAGACCTAAACATCCCAATGCAGATGAAGCAGAGGAAAACAACCTTAAAAATAAGTTTATGAGGACAATAGAGGCCCTTAAAGAGGAAATGAAAAATTTCCTTAAAGAAATGGAGGAAAAGAGAAACAAAAATTTGGAAGAAATCAATAAATCCCTTAAAGAAAGCCAAGAAAAAAACAATCAAATAGGTGAAGGAAACAGTTCAAGACTTGAAAATTGAAATAGAGGCAATAAAGAAAAGACAAACTGAGGGAATTCTAGAAATAAAAAATCTGGGTAAGCAAACAGGAACAACAGCTGCAGCATAAGCAAAACAGTACAAGAACTGGAAGAGAGAATCTCAGGTGTTGGAGATACAGTAAAGGAAATAGATTCATTGAACAAAGAAAATGTTAAATCTAACAAATCCTTAACAAAAAACATCCAGGAAAGCTGGGACACCATAGACATACCAAACCTAAGAATAGGGATAGAAGAAGGAGAGGAATTCCAGCTCAAAGGCACAGAAAATATATTCAACCAAATCACAGAAGAAAACTTTCCCAACCAAAAGAAAGAAATGCCTATGAAGGTATAAGAAGCTTACAGAGCACCAAATAGACTGTATCAAAAAAAAAAAGGTTCCCTCACCACATAAAAATCAGAACACCAAACATTTAGAATAAAGAAAGAATATTAAGAGCTGCAAAGGAAAAATGTCAATTAACATATAAAGGCAGACCTGTCAGAATTACACCTGACTTTCTCAATGGAGACGATAAAAGCTAGAATTCCTGGACAGATATTTTGCAGACACTAAGAGACCAGGGATGCCCAACTAGACTACTATAACCAGCAAAACTTTCAATCATCATAGAAGAAGAAAACAGGATATTCCATGACAAAACCAGAGTTAATAATACCTATCCACAAAGCCAGTCCTACAGAAAGTATTAGAAGGAAAACTGCAACCCAAGGAAGTTAGCTACACCCAGAAAAATACAGGCAATAGATAATCTCACGCAAGCAAATCCCAAAGAAGTGAAACACATAAACACTACTACGAGCAACAACACACCCAAAAAATAATAGCAATTAATAATCACTGGTCATTAATATCTCTTAATATTAATGGTCTATATTTGCCTATAAAAAGACACAGGCTAACAGAACATATACAAAAACAGGATCCATCCTTCTGTTTTATACAAGAAACACACCTCAACTTCAAAGACAGATGTTACCTCAGAGCAAAGGATTGAGAAAAGATTTTCCAATCAAACAGACCTAAGAAACAAGCTGGTGTAGCAATTCTAAACTCAAGCAAAGTAAAATTAATCAAAACAGATGGAGAAGGACATTTCATATTCATTACAGGAAAAATCCATCAAGATGAAGTCTCGATTCTGAACATTTATGCCCCAAATACAAGGGCACCCACATTTGTAAAAGAAATATTACCAAAGCTCAAATCACTCATCAAACCCCACACACTAATAGTGGGAGACTTCAACAATCCACTCTCACCAATGGACAGGTCTCCCAGACAGAAACTTAACAGAGAAATAAGGCAACTAACAGATGTTATTTATGACTCAAATGGATTTAATAAACATTTATAGAACATTCTTCCCAAGCACAAAAGAATATACCTTCTTCTCAGCTCCTCATGGAAACTTCTCAAAAACTGAACAGATATCAGGTCACAAAGCCAATCTCAACAGATATAAACAAATGGAATAACCGCCTGTATCTTACTGGATCACTGTAGCTTAAAGTTAGAATTCAACAACACAAATTACAGAAAACCTACAAGCTCATGGAAAATGAACAATGCTCAACTGAAGTACCACTTGGTCAAGGAAGAAAAAAAGAAAGAAATTAAAGACTTCCTATGAAAATGAATGTACAACATACCCAAACTTATAGGACACTATGAAAGCAGTGCTCAGAGGAAAGTTTATAGCACTAAGTGCCTACATAAAGAATTTGGAGAAATCTCATACTAGTGACTTAACAGCACACCTGAAAGCTCTAGAACAAAAAGAAGCAAACTCACCCAGGAAGAGTAGATGCCAGGAAATAATCATTTGGGGGTTAAGATCAATAAAATAGAAACAAGGGAAACAATACACAGAATCAGTGAAACAAAGAGTTCGTTTTTTCGAGAAAATCAACAAGATAGACAAACCTTTATCCAAACCAACCAAAATGCAGAGAGAGAATATCCTAATTAAAAAAAAAAAACAGAAATGAAAAGAGGGACATAGTTAACACTTAGGAAAGCCAGAGAATGATTAGGTCATACTTCAAACTCCTGTACTCCACAAAATTGGAAAATCTAAAAGAAATGTACAATTCTTTGAATAGTCATCGCCATTGATATTGTTGATAAATAACATCTTGCCATCAAAAAGGATGACAGTATGACTTCATCTTTCCATTTCCATTTCGGATGTGCCTTATTTATCTCTCCAGCTTGACTGAAGCTTTGCCAACTTCTATTCTGTGTTAAACAGAAGTCAGATGAAGATCACCATCCTTGACCTCATCAGATTTCAGAGTTAGGTTTTTAGCTTTACCATATTTAGCACATTGGTTGTTGGTTTATTCTAAGTGGCATTCACTAGTTTTCAGGTGTATCCACTATATATCTTTTTTTTTCAACATTTTATCATGAACAAAATTTAAATTTAGTGAAATGCCTTTGCATCCATTGAAATGGTCACACAATTTGTGTCTTTCATTTTGCTGATTTTTGTGTCCCTAATGAAACATCCTTATTTCATGTAATGAACCCTATTTGATCATTGTCATTTATCAATTTAATGCATTTATTGAATTTGTTTGCTGATTGGCATTCAATGCAGAAATTTTGCATCTAGGCTCATTAAGGCTGTTGATATATAACTTCCTTTTTTTATTATTTTAAGTGTTTTCAAAGTTTAAATACAGTAGTCAGAGTTATATCCAAGACTTACCAAGATTGCAATGTTGAGGATGTATATTTGGTTGAATTTCATAATAAAATATTTATATTTTTAGGTTGTTCCATATAGTATATGACTAAATACACATTAAAGATTTATGTTTGCATTGGGTTTTTGCTTGATTTTGAGAAAGAGTGTAAATGTATGAACAGGGAGTGAGAGAAAATCTGCAACAGCTTCAGAAAGGGGAACAGTACAATCAGAATATATTTAAATTTAAAAATTGATTTAAGCACTGGGTGGCAGTGGTGCATGCTTTTAATCCCAGCACTTGGGAGGCAGAGCCAGATGGATCTCTGTGAGCTCAAGGCCAGCCTTGTCTACAGAGCAAGATCCAGGACAGGCACCAAAACAACACAGAGACACCTTGTCTCAAAAAACCATAAAAAAATTGTTTTAAGCAATAAAAATATAGTTTGGAAAGAACATTCCAGATTTACATCACTTGAAAAAGTTCAATGAGAATAAAATTATTAAACATACCCTGTAAACTTTGAGTGTAAAATATAGTAAGAAAGGCAAGAAACAGATTCAAAGTTATATATAATAATTACTCATCAGAATGTTTCAGATTAAGGAATTACTACTATAAAAAATTAAAATTAATGTAGTAGTGCTTTCAATTATCTTTAGTAAATGCAATATTTCATTTCTTCCCTTTCCTCCTTACAACCCATCCCACGTATCCCCACTTGTTCTCTTCTCCAAGGAAGACTATTTCTCCCATTTTCAGTATTCCTTAGATGCCTGGAGTTCTCTGTCTAGGCTTGTGGCATCCTGAGTTACTCCCTTCCATGCTAGCATGACTATTGGTATCATCCTTGTTCAAATTTTGATCAAATATCCATATTGGTGGTCTTTAGTGAGTGTAATTTCAATGACATTTCAAGGAGATATAATCTCAGTGCAAGCTCCCTGTTCCTCTGAATCTTAAATTTCCCCCTACACCTTTTGCAATAATCCTTAAGCCTTATGTGCAAGAGTTGTAAATATATTAGTTGAGGATGGGTGCCACAACTCTACATTTTAGTCAGCTGTGATGTTTTGTTTTGTAATTGTCTCCATTTCTGCAAAATTTTCTTTATGGGGGAAGAACTACTCTCTCTCTCTCTCTCTCTCTCTCTCTCTCTCTCTCTCTCTCTCTCTCTGTGTGTGTACGGATAAATATTAGAATGGATTTTAATAATTATGTTGAGTTTATAAAGTATTGTTTGTTGCTTTTCCTCCAGTATCCATGATTTCACGAGTCCTGAATTCTTGGCAAGATTTACACTATCAGACATGATTTTTTTTTCTTGTTGGATGAATCTTAAATCAAATTAGAGATCTGTTGGTTACTGCTTAGGTATCCATGCAACTCTTGCATCCTAGGTTTACTATGCCAAAAGTATGCATGCCACATGTGTGAAAGTCAAGAAGTAATTAGTGGCAGCCATTTTTGTCCTTCCACTGTGTGGGAGGCTTGGCTAGAACTTGGATTCTAAAGCTTTGTGGCTAAATCTTTTACCTGCTGATCCATCAGGCTGGCCCCAGGGTAAGCCATAACCTGCACTGATTATTCTCAGGAGTCCCACAGACTAGGCAGTTATCTCACACTTTCTTATTTATTACTAGTATTACTTCTCCACTCTAGAAGGACCTACTTAGTTACCAGAAGCATTACAGTACGTATAGTCATTCCAGATAATGTATTATGAATAATCCGAAGCCATAAGGCAGTATTGACAACCATTGAGAATTTACTGCAAATGAAAAGTTCATGAAGAGAGGTAGATATGTTTTTGTTCACTTTACCACCTTTAAACATTCTAATATTCACTCAGTGGGTAACACAACAAATAAATCGACGAGAATTTGAGAGAGAAATCCATCATCAAGAGTGCAGATTGGGGGATAGGGAGAGGGATGAATGTTAGGTGTGTGTCATGTGCATATGTGAAAATGTCTACAACAAAGCTAACTGTTAAAAAAAAGTGAACATTATGAATATAAAAAAGAGGAGGCTTCAAAGCAGCACATAGATAACTAATAAGATTAACTTGTGAGTTATTAAAGTTTGGCTAATTTTACTTCCCGCTGAATGCTGTTAGGGAATGCATCCATAGAGGTGCAAAATCACTTGGCATCCTTAAAATTTATTTTATCTTTGTTTATGTGGTGCTATTTAATTGAATGCGACATTTAATTTTGACTAGATTTGAAATTCTATTATGTTTTATATTAGTTCATTTGTCATAGTGTATGTTTTCCTCAGTGCATTATGCCTTACAATCCAAGGGTATAGAGAAGAGATTTAATTTACTGAGCTAGACGCACAGTGTGTGTTTAAGCAATTGAATCTGAAAATGCCTGTGGTTGTTTATATGAAAGTTTAAGTTATCAGTTTGCAGAGAAATGGGATGCACACTTAATTTATCAGGAAGCAAACAAGAGCAGATATTTTATCATATATTTACTTCTTCATAATTTCCCTTTTAAATTTAATATATATTTGCTTGTAAACTGTACCAATTTTCTATAAGTACTTTTATATTCATTGTAAATTAATGTTAACACATTAATTATCTATAAATTCTTACATGTAAATTATTATAAAATTAAGATACAATTTTTTAACTCCATGTTCAAATAAGTGTTGTCCTCTCTATAGTTTATTCCAAGATATTTGAAGTAATGTTTTCAGAGTTTAAAAAATGTTAAGCATATCTTATCCTCAAGGTACTTTTAACATTCACAGAAATGAATACAAATATGTTGTATATTATAAGAGTATGCGATGTTACCAATTTAAATAATAATTTTCAAATTAAAGCTCAATAAACCCAGGAAAATAAGACAATGACCTGTCAGATCAAATAAATCCACATTTATTTCTTCATTTTATTAAGTACTCAAGTCAAATAATATAATTTTTTTTAATTTTTAAGATTATAACTATGTCATTACCCCTTTTCTTTAATTTCACTAATACTGCCTATGTACCCCTCCTTTCCTTTCAAATTCATGGCCTCTTTTGCATTAATTATTGTTTTACACACACACACACACACACACACACACACACACACACATGCAAACACTTATGTACAAAAATATTCCTAAATATATACATACAGAATGCTCAGCCTGCATAATGCTAATTTCACATATGTTCTCAGAGCTTAACAATTTGGAATTGGCTAACTGGTTGCTGTAGTCTTCCACTGGAAAGACTGTTTTTCCAATTTTCAGCATTCCTTAGTTACCTTTAGTTCTTTATGTCTGGATGAGGTCTCCTGGGCCTACGTCCAAATCTGTGTTAGCATGTCTATTGCTGACATTGTTCATTTTAACCACCACTTTATTAAACTAATATAATACATTCTAAATATTGTTTTTATACCCACAAATAAGTGAAGTGAAATTATTTTAATCATCAATTGTATCATCATGATCCAGTCTCTTGTGCATTTGGCTTCTTTCTAGATCCCAGTTGTTCAGAGCACTCAGCTGTACTGGCTTCTTGCTCATTCTTGAACAGTCAGTATTAAATAGTTTAAAGTTGCCACTTGTTTTAGCCTGAATTTCCTTTGTACTTGTTATTTCATACAACAAAATAATTTTAAATTATTATTCTTAAAAAAATAACAGAAACCCCATCTATCTACCTAGACACAATGATGCATGCCTCCCAGCACTCAGGTAGCTGATGCAAAGGGATCAGGAATATGATGCCATTCCTGTGCAAAGCACCTTCAATATGCACATAAATGAATATTAATATGTTGTACATATTAAATATATACAATGCTACTCATCAATTTACACTTTACTTATCAAATTAAATTCAATAAACCTGGGGAAATAAGACAATGAACTGTCAGATCGTATCATCTCTGTGAAGACTCACATTTATTTCTTCAATGTATTCACAACTGAAGTATAATAACATTTTACTTTTTAAGATTATATTTACACTCCTTTCCCCTTCTCTTTCATCTCACCAATACCTCCTATATACTCTCTTTTCTCTCTTTTAAATTCATGTCCTTTCTCATTAATTATTGTTTTACATAGACAAACATGCACACACACACACACACACACACACACACACACACACACATACTTCTCCAGATTCATTATTTCACTAATTGATAATATCAAACACCAACAATTAGGTTTATATAGAAAACCAAATATTGACAAAAACCAAAGAAACATGCTTTTGAACGGTAAAAGTTAATCCTAACATAGTAACCAAAATCTATTAAAATTTCAAGGACTTTTTTACTGCTTTAGTATCCAGCTACATTGATGGCTTAGGTAAGTCAAATCAATTCTATTTCCTTGAGGCCTTAAATAATACTCAGGTATTTAAAGTTTGTTTTCAAAATTATATTAACCAACTCCTATAGGCCCTCCTGTGTAAATATCCTTAACTACTGTCTTCAAGTGTGGACAAATGCAAAATGAAAACCACACAAAGAAGAAGCTAGAATGAAGCTGTGCAATATATGGAAGTATCTTGATGGGTAGAGTCAGTGCCCGTCACAGAATTCCTCCCTCCTAGGAGGGTGGGATGCTTGCTTCAGTGCATATGGAGCAGGATTTTGCAGTTACTGCAGATGTTTTTTGCATCTCCTATTATTTATCTCACTTAAGCTGCATTTTCTATGCTGATAGCTCATACTATACTCAGTTATTAACACTGTGTAGCTGGAGTTTTCTCCAGTCCTGCCTGGCCCAGGACAAATCTCTCTCACCAGCCAGTCCCACAGCCGCTCAGACCCAATCAAGTAAATTGCTTACAAACTGTATTGCTGTGGCAGGCTTCTTGTTATCTATCTTCTATCTTAAATTAACCCATTTCTATAAATTTCTATAAATCTATACCTTGCCAAGTGGCTCGTGACTTACCAGTACTTTACAGCCTGCTCCTCATGGCGGTGACTGGCAACATCTTTACTCAGCCTTCCCCTTCCCAGAATTTTCTCTGCTTGTCCTTCCTATACTTCCTGTCTGGCTACTGGCCAATCAGAATTTTATTTATACAGAGCAATATCCACAGCAACACTAGACATCTCAGGAGTGAAAACTCATTTGAAGAAATTAGATCTGAATGGAGGCAACCACATTTAGAAATGATGCATTTCTCTGTACCACATTGAGCACCATTACAAAAGTAAGTCCCTTGTAGATTTTCTACCCATCTTTCTCCACATGCCTTAAATAGACAGGATTCCAGTTTTCAGTCTCAGAAGCAACTATACTTTGTACGAGGAAAGGAAATTTGACTAAGTCTTTGACTACTAGAGTAGTAGGTTACATTAGTTTTAATTTAAAACTTAACTACATCCTTCTAGAAAAAGTAAACTGCTACTTTTTCATTCTACTTAGAAGTGAATATTCTTACATAGGTCATAGAAATACGAGCTGAATTGAAGTGTGTCACTCCCGGGTAAAAGTTTAAATAGCCAAACACAGTTACCAACATATCTTCCCCTTCATTTACTGATCACTGAAGCAGATATTAAAGTAATTCCGTTTTTAAGTGATGAACAGTGCTCCTCCCAGAGCCACGCTGAATGTGCAACTATGACTAGTGTTTAAAGTTGTGTAGCCTTAAGCCACTGGCATTTGAAGGTTTGTTTTGAACATTAATTAACATTGATAGCTTCTCCTGTTTATACTAATATAATAAAATATTTTATTTTCAATATTTTGTCTGCAAGTAAAAAAAAAATGTACCTCACCAGGTCTTAGAATTTTGTTTGTAGGTTTATTTTATATTTATAGCATGAAGATACCTGGCCTATGTTCCATAAATACTTGTTGAATGCATAAATAAATAAGTAAATCATTAGAAATGTTCTTCATTATAAGAGCAGAAAAGGGCAACAAAGAGCACAATAATTTCAAAGCCTCTGAGGGACTTAGGGAGACTGGGTAAAATTCGTGCTGGTTTCTCAATAAAATAAATATGTATTTAGCAAAAGATAGAGTTTAAGAAAATGTGATTATTGTATATATGTGAATGAAATAAATAACATGTGTATTAATTTGCTTAATATAATAAAGCATGTAGAAGTTAACCATATACTGTGTAAGGTTACAAAATAATTTGATAAGGATAAGAAATATAAAAGTCAATATAAAATATTATTTCTGTATTAATTCTTCAATGCCATTCAAACATTTTAAAACTAAAAACATTGAAGTTTATATTTGTTACAGTTAACTCTCAAAATAATAAAATATTGTATTTTTAAATAGCAATTTAGTAACATAGATGCAGTTACCTAAACCATCATTAGAAATATCATTCATTTACTCTGAAGGGAGAGAGTGGTTTCCTTAATAGACTAACATCTGTTCTTTCAGAAGGAAATGACTTCCCTGAGGGACAATTAATAAAAAATATTGCCACTAAACACAGCTGGTAAATTGTCAATAAAAATTCAACAAATTAAAGAGAAAATAACTGTGGACTTATAAATAATGAGGAGAATAGAGAATGTAGATAAATTATTTTATTCCAAAATCATTTAACATGAAATGTTTAGATCTTAACATACAACATTTTGATGGTTGGAAGTAAAATTATCTTGCATAATATTGTATTTATAATTTATAAATTGTCGACTTAAATGAACATTGTATAGACAGGGAAAACTGTTCAGTTTTCACAATGCTTCACTGTTGCTTGTAGTAGTATAAAGAATGTGTATGCACACAATTAAAAAAATACAAAGTATCCTGTTTATGATTTTTCTTCCTTCTACTCCTCCTCGTTCATCCTAATCTGCCCTCAAATCTGGATACATATCTTTCTGTCTCTTGTTAGGAAACAAACAGGAATCTCAGGGGTAATAATAAAATTTATAAAATACAATAAGATACAGAAAAGTTACTGCACTTAATAACATTTCATGGCTTTTATTACAATACTGTTCACATTTAGATTTTCAGCTTTATGTTTCCCCTGAATCATATTCATCAAATACTTGTAGGATATTTATTAGCTACTATTTTCCCTTTTGTCACATCCTAAAAGCAACTTTCTCCCAACTGAATGTTGATCTTCAAATTCTTAATTATTGTGAAATTAATTAGTTATGATTTATCTCTAATCTTATCTATGTTGATAGACACATTACAGTATTCACAAAGCATAGTAAATGTATTATTCAGTTATATCCAATCAACCCATTAAGTTTAAATGATGTAGTCCAACTACTATACCTTAATCATGATTCATAAAAATTATTTTTAACTGCTTTTATTTGTAGTGATTCAAAAGTAATTTTAACCTAAAATCTCTTGTACAGATAAAGTAGTTTTTTTAAACATAAATCAATATGAACTTCAAAACAGTAGATCAATATTGTACATCTTTCTAAAGAACTAACTTTATACACACTGA
>CABHPQ010168004.1:0-39932 GCA_902168405.1 Peromyscus aztecus | reverse complement strand
ATGTGTAAATCTAATTACATTTTAACTCAGAAACATTTCATTAAATAATACAATAAGAAAAAACATTTTATTCTTTATGGTGGTTATAACATTATATAGTCGTTCCAATACAGAATACAATATAAGTTCCATTATTCCACAATTTCCATCTAGCCCAATGTGGGTTGTCATGGAAACTATCACAATGAACAATTATAAAACATGATTACTACTTCCAAGCAGCTTGCAATATCTATATAAATAAGAAATAATTAGTTCCTGTAAAATCTTTACAAATGAGTCATTAATTTATACTGTTAATACAGTTCTCAATCAGCAGTACAAGCTAATATTAGTTCTTACTAAAGATATCTGTTAAAAGGCATTATGAGAATTTTAAAAATTATAAACAATAATAATCATGTACTATATAGACTTTATATTGTGACTCTCTAAATATATATATATGAATATATTGTACATATATATCACACTATATATAATAAATAAATACATATTTTGATATATATGTCACCCCCAATGTACTATAGAGGGAGGTGGGGAATTTTCAAAATGGTTAGGTCATAAGAGTGGAGAAGTCGGCACCATATAGCCAAGGTTTATGCCGGGTTAGTGACTTGAAATATTTCTATTCAAATATATCTGATGAACATAGCTATTGCACTTATGAAAAGAAATTTGAGAAGAGTCATTTCATTCTGCTTTAGGCTATGTGAGGAGACAAAGAAAAGATGGCTGTCTTCTAATTGAAAGGGGCTTGTTAACAGTTACCCCTTCTTCCTGAACTTTGATCTTACACTTCTTGGCTTCTAGAACTCTGAGAAATTAATTCAAGTTGTTTTGCTCAAGTAGCCCAAAAAGATTAGTCCCATGATTGTACAATTGCAAGGGAAATTATTGATTTCCAAGTGGTAAGCAATACCTTAAAATTAGAGCAACAAATCACTATCAAAAGTGGATCTTTATAGAACCAAATTTTTGATTGAATGAATAGTTAATATTATATATAAGATCCTCTATACTAACAGTTCTTTTTTTTTTTTGAAGCTTTGAGAATCAATGTGTTATTGAGGTTACTCATGAGAGTATAGATTATGTACTTCCAAAAACATAGATGAAAGAAAGGTGGATGAATAACTGAATTTCTATCCTTGGATCTCTATTCACAGTTCATGAGGTCTTTAACTGGTAATGAGGTAGAAAGTGTCACTCCCTAGCCAAGCTATACATCTTTGGGAAATACTTTGTGAATTCTGTAAGTTTCAGGGTCCTTCTGAGATTTGCACATTGTTTATCCTGAGACTTGTCAATTTTGTTTACTTACTATGTCTGATCTAGATAATATTCCTCTTCCTTTTTACACCAAAAATAAGTAATTATTCAAATATAAACTTCAATTTCTTAAGAATTGTAGAATCAGAATATTTTAAAAAATAATTAAAATGGAAACTAAAAATTGGGGCTCTAAAGATGTCTCAGCATTTCAGAGCACTTACTGCTATTGCAGAGGATTTGGGTTCAGTTTCTAGAACCCACATGGCTGTTCATAACCATTCCTGGAAATACAATTCCAGGTTTAATTGTTTTGAATATATGTCATAACCATGACAACTCTTATAAAGGAAAATATTTAATTGGGCCTGACTTAAAATTCAGAGGTTTAATCCGTTATCATCATTGTCAGAAGCCTGGTGTCATGCAGGCAAACAGCTGGGAATTCTACATATGGATATAAAGGAAGCAGGAAGAAAGAGTGACTCTTGGCATGGCCAGAGCTTTTGAAACCTCAAAGTTCACCCCCTGTTAACTCACTTCCTCTAACAAGGCCACACATACTTCAACAAGGCCACATCTCCAATAATGCCACTCCTATGAGTCTATGGGCTGTTTTCTTTCAAACCACGGCAATTACAAATATAATAAGAAATATTAAAAAAAAGAAGAAGCCATAAATGTGTATATCACACACTTTAAAGTATATCTGGACTGTACTTCCTGGTGTCTGATTATTCAGTAGCTCCAAATCTATCATCTGTTTTCGCAGATCAGATCTGCTTTTCAATGATGTAAAGGGGCAAGTTAGTCTTTTGAAATTATTAGTTATATTTCAAATACCAGAAAATACAGTAATGTAATTTTAATGAAGATTTAGCTACTTAATTTTTGGCGTTTCTTTGTCTTCGTTCAAGTTTATCATTTGCTGAAAAGCATAAAGAAAATATTCAACATGTAAGATTTATGTTCTTGCTTCTTTTTCTTAGTGACCTTTTTCTCTCAGGTTTTAGTTTGGTTTATATTAGCATAACAAATAAGGTAAATCTCCTTAAACTTCTTCCTAGTATTTGTATTTCACACGAAAATATCAGTTACATTTACAGTAATCAATTAATCCTATGCAAACTGATTGATTATAAAAAGCTCTCTTTGAACAAATATTGTTTTTCTTATAGATCCAGGCATCTTCATACAGGCCACAAATAGAAATTAAAGAACTAGATACTGGATTATTGAATATGGGGAAGAATGTGTGTCACAATATTGAGAAAAAAAAATACCTGTTGCAGACTGTATTGTGAACCACTATAATTTACAAGTGCAGAACAATCAGAAAATTTAATTATGGAAGTATCCCTGTTGCTCAAAAGAACGTAAAGCTTTTGATTTTCTTCTTAACCTTGAGGTCAATGAGTCCAATGTCTGCTATTCTCCACCTGCAGTGTCGCATTACAATTGTGATTAAAAATGATTTTGCTGGATCTCTGACAGAACAGTTCCTACCAAAAAAGCAGGCTGACATATATAAGGCTGAAGACTCATTGTATTAGCAAAGAGCATATGTACAATAAAGATTCTTGGCTCATTGTCAAACTCTCGAACAAACTTGGGACTTGAATTATCATGAGCCTAAAACTCTCAAATCTTTGAGGTGGAAATTTGTTTATGAAGGTTGCATGATGACCAGATGCTCACAATTTCCACTTTGATACCACTTTAATAAATATTGGTAATTTCCGGGGGAGAGTGTTCTTGGTTTACTTCCAAAGTAAAGAATTCAGAGTAAAGATTACATAACTTCACTACGATCACATAACTTCACTACCTTGAAGTCTGGAAACATATATGATTCATTCATTCTCAGCTCTGTTGCTAAACTTTACCCATGCAGGGAAATCTACCTAGATCCAAAGTATCAAATGTTATATAAAACATCAGGTCTTTAAATTAAATCCAAGATTGAGTGTGTTTCTTGTCCTCGAGGAAAAAGAGATTCCGCTGTCCAAGACCCAGTCAACCCTTAAAGAAGGAATGAGGTCAAAATACCAGAATTTTGTTCATATCAGTAACAGCAAATGTCAAAAGATTATAAAATACAAAAGTTGAAAGTCAAAAACACTGCATAGGATTATTAATATCAAGTCACACTTGAAATTCCAGAGCATTGAGAAGAGACATTAGATTTTAAAAGTTATCAGTCTGTTATACTCATTAAAATTAATAATTATTATCATTAATAATAATTATTACACCATATAATAGAGTGAATGAATTTAATCCAAATGTATAATGGGCCAACCTAACCATTAGACATGGACATCAGTAAAATTTTACCTCTTCCTAAATAAGTTCAAATCTCTCTCTCCAAAATCATTTAATGTTGCTATGATATAGTGAAATAACCATTCTTAGATGGAGTTATTCCAACACGACTATTAAAGTGGAAGCATTTACTCTAGTTTCTCAATTGTAGAGAAAGAATATTTTGTCGATATATTGTTCTTTATTTATTATTCCACAGTAAGATCTTTATCCTTGTGTTGTGCATTCCCCAACAATATTTTAAGGCTCCACTCAATAACAACCTATTTTAAAGTTAATCTTAGTTATCATCTGCTTCAGGAAAAGATGATATTCTTGAATTGTAAATTACAAGAGTTATAACTTCCACCATTTGTGGTGGTTTTCATAGAAAACCGAGATGAGTATAGATGTAGTCATCTGTAACAGGCGTTCAGTTGATTATTGAGTGAATAGTGAAATTTTCATTCCACGTCATGGATGCAGTGATGAGTACCTCAGCCTGACCAAGCATCTAGGTTTCAGTTGTCCGAAGTAGCTTGGTGGACCTAATGCAAACCATGGAGTAAGAAGCTGCCTCCTTAAATATATATAAGAGTAGATACTACATAGAAATTGTAGGCACTACATTCTGCTATTATTACAGAAACTTCTCTTTTTCCTCACTAGAGAACTGGCTACTATGGGGCCATATATTGTAGAGATTTTTTTTTCAATTGCTATATACACATACAAGATTAGAATACATACACTGTCCTTAACAAAGCATTTTCTTAGTTTTAATGAAAACTTCTAGATCCAGTTTTGAAGGAAGTCTGACTTGGTGGGTCTGGGAGATTTTCAAGTTCCTTCCCTTGTCACCAGTCTGGAAGACCCAAATACTGGTGTTCTGGCCTATGGTCCATACCGATTTTATTAGTCATAAATATATATACTTTCCAGTTATAGAAGATTCTGTAACTTGGAGTCATTTTTAAGTTTGTGTGCTTACTGTTTTTATTCTGTTATTGCAAAATAATTAACAGACATAACTCCCAAAGCTCCGCAATTGAAAAGTTTCAACCTCTCTCGATGAGATAGAAATATTTTCCTTGCTGTGGTCACATTTTGTGTTTGTTTGTTTGTTTGTTTGTTTTTGAAGCACTTCATATCTAAGACCTAGTATGTCATATAAATGGGGTAAATTTACGTCTTAAAAAGTCCTATTAAAATGGAAATTATGCAAACTACATAACATTTTTTTATTTTTTATTTTGAAATTAAAAAAATATTTTTTGAATTTATTTTATTTTATTTTACAATATAATTCAACTTTCCATATCAGCCATGGATTCCCCCATTCTCCCTCCCCCGGCCCCGCCCCCTCCCCCCCGGCCCACCCCCCATTTCCATCTCCTCCAGGGCAAAGACTCCCCTGAGATTGAGATCAACCTGGTGGACTCAGTCCAGGCAGGTCTAGTCCCCTCCTCCCAGGCTGAGCCAAGCGCCTCTGCTAAGCCCCAGGTTTCAAAGAGCCAATTCATGCACTGAGCACAGGACCTGGTCCAACTGCCTGGATGCCTCCCAAACAGATCAAGCCAATCAACTGTCTCACCCATTCAGAGGGCCTGATCCAGTTGGGGGCCCCTTAGCCATTGGTTCACAGTTCATGTGTTTCTATTCGTTTGGCCACTCGTCCCTGTATTCCATCCATTCCTGGTCCCAACAACTCTTGCTCACATAAACCCTCCTCCTTCTCGCCAATTGGACTCCCGGAGCTCCACCTGGGGCCTGACCGTGGATATCTGCATCCAGTTCCCTCAGTCATTGGATGGGGTTTCTAGCACAACAATTAGGGTGTTTGGCCATCCTATCACCAGAGTAGGTCAGTTCGGGCTATTTCTCGACTATTGCCAGCAGTCTATTGTGGGGGCATCTTTGTGGATTTCTGTGGGCCTCTCTAGCACTTTGTTCTCATGTGGTCTTCATTTACCATGAACATTCCTTGTTAAAAAAAATGTCTCATGTAATCAGATATTATTTTCATTTAGGAGCATTTTTTCATATTTAAAGCATTGTCCTCTATTTCTCAGCAAGTAAAACTATAGAACCTCATATTAGATCAAGAATCAAAAATCATACAAATATATTTTAAGAAAAATAGACCATTGTGCATCTCTAAACAAAAAGTCTCCACATTATATTAGTTCATAAAATAGAGATAAGCCAGAACTTGAATTTTTCTCCTGCGAGTAATGAAACAAATGCGTACAAATAAGAGGAAAGGCTTTTGCTGTATGCTCATCCAATAATGTTCTCCCCTTACACCATTTACAATTCTCTGGAGGCTAAAGTGTAGGCACAGACAGCATAGTTCAAAGAAAATACACCACGGAAGATTAAAGAATATATTCAGTAGTAAGTCCTGAGGCTATAAAGCTACATATTTTGAGTATTCCTATGTAGTCCCATTAGATTACAGTTATTAAAGGTAATATTTTGGACCTGACATACTCACGTTCCACTTAAAAGCATCACAGATGAATGTCGCTACCACTCCTGCAAATGCAGTGATTCGGTGTGCTACTAATGTTATTAGAAAGAAGGACCATGTGTTTATTTCAAGTAGAAGAACTACTCATTGCTATCTGCTTTAAAAAAACATATTGGCTTTCACAATGACTGACTTGCAATGGTTGGCATTTGAAATTCGTGTTGGAGAAATCTGTTATTAGTAACTCAAATTCTTATGTTTTTTGCTGTAGTCTTTGAACAAAATTCCTTCTTCTTCTCAGCTTCTCATAAGTGAAACATCTGAACAAAGCCATGTTATTCTTTGTTGCTGGGTGATTTTTGTCAATTTTTTGTTCAATGTGAACTATTTGAGTCATTAGAATATTAGCTGTTAATATATCTTGTAAGTTATTGGGGGGATTTTCCATTTGATTTTAATCTTTATCAAAGCAGACTTAACAAGACCTCAATAAATAGAGTGGTTTAAGTTATGTAATACACATACTTGTAAATGAGATGGCTCTTGAGGAGAATCTTACATGGAATCCATGGAAAACTTTACAAAGATCATAATACTAACTGCATTATCAAGCTATAGATACAGACAAAAATT
The DNA here is from genome assembly GCA_902168405.1 of Peromyscus aztecus. Lineage (NCBI taxonomy): Eukaryota > Metazoa > Chordata > Mammalia > Rodentia > Cricetidae > Peromyscus > Peromyscus aztecus. Next base: position 33,250 of record CABHPQ010168004.1, on the reverse strand, counting down.
ACTCACTACAATACTAATTTATACTCACAGAGACAATGGGAAACAAAATTCATAGTCTCAATGTTTTCTTTACTATTAATTGTCTAAGAAGTTGAGTATTAAAGATTCCAATTGAGAAATTATCTGCATATAAAATGCTCCTGGATATCTTCCCATAAGTTATGGAGTATTACCATTCTTACTTAAGAAATTAAATTAGAAATGTATTACTTGTAACTAATCATTGGAGAAATATAGAAAAAGGGATGCTTCTCAATTTACAAATCATAGAACATGATAAAGTCAGGTCTGGTATGGACCTAAAAGCTTTGTCCCCACCAGAGAGTGCTAGAAAGGACTATGTATATTACTAGGGCAGAAAGGTATGCATTAATGTTATGCAGCTGTGCCCCTGTTAAGTAGAAAAACGGCTGACCTGGCAAGACCTTCCCCCTTGAGCAATGGTGGCACAAACATCAGTTTCTAAATGTATTAAAGGCCCATCCCAGAAGATGGAACCCATTCTTTGCACTGTTAACATGAGGCTAGACAGGTTATAAATCCTTGGAGGAGAATATGTTACTATTAATTTACCTGAAAGATGTGGCATTATACCAACCCATAATGACTTACCTTTATATCCATAAAGCGCTCTCATCTCTTATCACAGAAGCTTCTTTTTGCACAGGATGGGGGTGAACATGGAAATCTATAATAAGTAAGCCTGTAGAGAGTTAAAAACTATTGAGTTATCACCCTTAAATGGGACTACTAGGTCACACCTTCTCCTCCCGAGGTTCAGGGACTACTGCAACAGAGTAGATGAAAGGACGGCAGAAAGCCCAAAGTAGGGAATGACTGCAGTAACAGTGTTTTCCTGGTATGATAGGTTACATGCATGCCATATATATGAACTCAAATTAGTTGTGATAGCATGCTTGAGACCTGTATGAGATTAAGCCAGACAAATTCCAGTATGGAGATGGAACTGGTAACAAATCACCACTCCTGGCAAGAAACAATTGGTGATTGATGGGTGCTAGGAGATGAAATGTTGGTTTCTGTCAATAACACAGCTCCCGAGAGGCTATCAATGATCCAGGAGATGGCCTTACATCAATGAACATATTTGCAGCGATGAGTGGACATATTGTATTTAAAAGAATATACAACTAGAAATAAGAAACAGTGGTAGGGAAAGTGGGGGTGAAATTAAAGAGAAAAGAAGGGATGGTGGACTTGTTCAAAAAGCATTTGTGCATACATATGAATTCCTCAAACAACAGCAACAACAAAATGTGAAATCAATTTTAAAGAAATAAATATAACCAGGAAGAAAATTTCCATTTGACATTATATTACATCTTCATTTTTCATAGAAAGCTGTCACATACATCCATCAACATGACTTTATAACAACTGTGTCAATACTTTTTCTTCTCATTGATGTAGTAGTGAGAGTAGCATCTGGGAATTATCTAGTAATTTATATAGAACACAAGGTTGTTCATCTTTATTGATGTTGCTTCAGAAAATCAAACAGATACAAAATGGCTTCAAGTTTGGACTGATTATCAGAAGGCATGAGGTCAAAATCTACCTCTAAGAAACTTCCTATTCCCTCTTAGGAACACACTCACATCCCTCTGAACTCCTCTGCAAGATGGGGCAATTATACATACATGCTAGGATTCAGAAAGTTAATAAGTGAAAAAATGCACTTAGCATAGAAGCATAAATTATAGCAACTATTATGTTACCATAATCCCCACTTAAGTTGTGGAATGGTTCCAATATAAAAGACAGTTATATATAACATGGCCGTTCCTCTCTGTCAATGTCCCTTTGGGACTGATATATTTTCATTATTATCTCCTTAGGTCTATTTTGAGGAGGCAAGTTTTTCTAATGACATAATTGAGCTCATGAAAATAGAGAATTATGGCAAAAAGTTTGATCGGATGATTATCAGGTGATCAAATGCTACCAAAAGAGAGTGATGAAAAGGTTCTTCTGAGTGACTGAAGTAACCAAAGATTATCATTTATCTGACTTCATCTACACTTCATGTATAGTATTTAAGGTCAAATTGTAGCCATTTCAGTGTTTTGTCCCACAATTCAAATACATGAAAATTGTTTTAGTGAACTTTACCTGGCCCATTTTCCTTTTAAGAATAAAAAGGCAGGGACAATTATGGCGAGGATACCTCCTCATATCTAAAAGATAGTGAAGACAATAATTCCCTACAGTCTGTCATTAATTCTAATACTTGTCCAAGAACACTCAGATTGTACAATTTCCATTTCCAAGATTATGTACATGAGAAGATACGACACCTCTGATGGTTTGTCTTTGGACATTCTTTTGGTTCATTTACTGGCTGCCTTGTTTGGCTCTTGGTTTCTCTGCTATTGTCTCTGTATTTGTCTTGGCAAATGGTGTATTTCTTGACTGTTTCAAATGATTAGATGCCCACAAAACAGTATATTCAATATCAGCTCATCCCTTATTCTCAGTTCCTTTGTAAATGGTGTCACTATCTTAACTCTTTTAATGACCTGCTCTAAGAAAATGTATTTGCCTCATGCTAGCCATTTGCTTTTCTCAAATTCTGTCCCGACCAACACAAAAGTCTTCTATTTTAATGTCCTCATCTTAAAACTGTCATTATGAGTTCCAATCCAATCCCTTCATTTTGTCTCCAGTATTTCTGTCACTTTGAGGATTAGTGCTTCAAGGAATTTGGGAATAGAGAGCAGGCTCAATGGTTGACAGCTCCTGTTCTTCCAATGACCCAGTCTCAATTCCCAGGTACATTTGACAGCTCACAAACCCCTGTAATCCCAATATCAGAAGATCCTACAGCCTCTTCTGGCACCAGACACACAGATGAGCAGTGATATATGTGCAATCAAAATACCCATATGATAGAATAGATCTTTATAATATAAATAAATTGTAAGCAATACATTTTCATATCAGGTAATAATTGTGAAGTTTTGAGCTTAGGAAAAAGGAGCCTGTGCTCAACGGACACCTCATGGTCAGTTTGTCTATGATGGATTTATTTGAGCCTTCATAGGAAGATAGCTAAAATAATTAGTATTTAAATTACTATTTCTATTTCACCAGATCTTCAAATAGCCAAGATACAAGGGAAAAGCCAATAACATTGGAAACTAGAATTTTTTCCCTTAAACGAATAGCTTGTCAATCAAAGTATTATCCAGGTTTCTAGTTGCTTTGACAAGTCACTCCTCTTCCTTGTATTCACAAGCTCAGAGACATGCACTTTTAGATTTCAGAACATCCCGAGTGAATCCAGATAATCTGGTCTTTAATAACAACACACCACCCAAAGTCAGCAAAAGTAATAGTAATTCATCCTCAGAACAAGCTGTCTTTATTTTGACATTGAAAAACATCCTCCTTGACATTTCAAGGCGAGAATTCAGACAAGTACACACACTGAAGCCATCTATTACTGAAGAGCCCATGCCACTAGATGAGTTACTGCTACTCTACCAAATCCACTCCTGTTCTTATGTCACCCAGAAGAAGTAAACCTCTCAAAACAAACTTAACAACGTGGTGTTGAGATTTAAAGGCTGAACATGTGTTAAAGAACAGTGTATGGAAGTGGCCTACAGGAAATGAGCTAGCTTAACCTTTGCAAAATAGCCAAACATTCATTAGACATCTATTAGCAAGAGTCATGGGTCAAAATTTCCAAAGTCTTTCTTAAGACAAGTATTATTCTTTAATACCTGTCTCCTGGTGCTCCCAGAGACACTTATCTTTTACAAAGAAACCTATATGTTGCTACAGGAACACCAAAAGAATGTTATTAGAGTTGTTTAAGGAATGAAAGTCACTGCTTTAAAGGAAGTTCCATCACTTTGGTGGCACTGGGTGAACCTGTAATCATGATTCTTTGAAAATCTTCATTAACATATCATTGAGTACTTCTCAGTGTAACATTGGAATATGCTTGCTGTCTACCTCTCAGCTGGCAATTTCACATGTAGAATAATAGCCCAACTAAACAAACTAAAATATTGAAATATGGGAAAGATGATGGATTGGAACATGTGTGTTTTTTTTTTTTTTTGCCTGACTTTTTAATTTGTTTTAGCTGACAGTAAAGAAGAATTATATATAAAAAGGAACATGATTGGTACAGAAGTAAAAACATGTCCTAGGTGAGAGGTTTCAGAAAGTAGAAGCCAGTAAATGTCATGTCTAGAAGAGACAAAGATAATACAAGTATTTTATTGTCTCTAGCAATATTAACTACCCTAAAAGAAAATACCCAGATTTCTAATTTCTATGAGGAAGCCAGATAACTAGTAATGAGCTACTGAGGAAATTATAAAAGAAAAAGTAGATGGAAAAGCAGAATATAATTAAAACGAAAATAGTGAGAGGGAAGGGGTTAGAAAGGTTCAAGAAGGAGTTGGGTGGTGGATAAGGAAACAAGACACGGGAGAAAGGTTTATCCTAAATGAAAGGTATATTTAAAAAAAACTGTATAGAAATGTGTGATCTTGCAACCCAAGTATAAATATAATAAAGGGGATAGTAGAACACATATTATATAAAAGATCATGGAGAAATACTGGAGGTTAACGATTTAGCTGATGTGGAGGAGGACACTGAGGGAATAGGAGGCAAGTTAACCAAAGTTAAGTATGTGTCAGGAAGCCTTATGAAAACTCACTTATGTGTAAGCTAATTAAAAATAGAACTGAATAAAAAGCAGGAGAGACTTTGAACACAGGTACTCTGCATGGGGAAATCAATGCTTCTCCCAAAGACTTTGGAAATTAAATGAAAATCTTAGTGCCAGACACAAGATCCCTCCCTTTGAGATATTAACTAGAAAGCCAAGGGAAGGTGAATAAGGCCAAAGCACATGATGCACTTGGATGTCAATGGCGAGGATATATGATATTTGAAGAGTAAAAGAGTAGACATATAAATGAGAAAAGAAACAAATATTTTAAAAAAGATTGAATTGGAAGAATGATGCCAGTTGAATCCTGAAATAAGCGTCCATTAGTAATTAATCTGTGTAACAGGGAAAAAAAAACTTAACAATAATGTCATATTAAATAATAATGTATAAATACAAGGGTTGCACATTATTTTATAATCCCTTCTAGCATAGGAATTTCCAAGCTACAATTAGAAACTATTCGAATTTTCAGTTCATTATATACATATTTCATAAAATGTCTAATTCTGAAAAAATTAGTCTTTCCAAGTAGTGAGTACCCTATTCAGTCATCTAATACCTAGTGGTCAGCCCTCAAATCATATGCATACAAGCTATTGCTTACAGACAGCAGTAAACAGACTTAGACTATTTCATTTACATATGCATGAATATATATATAGATATATATATATATAGATATATATATAAAACAGTTAAAGGAAAAAAGAGCTCAAATTTGAAAGGAAGTAAGGGGTTGAGGTGTGGAGTTCATAGGAAAAGTTAGAAGGAAGAAAAGGAAGAGATAATTTTAAAAAAAAATAAATTTGCAGATAATACTTTTAGTACATTTATTCCATTTATTTGCTTTTTCTTTCTGTGCAAGAAAGGGGAGAGAGAGAGGAAAGAGAGTGAGAATGACCACACAAAGTATAAAATAAAGTAATAAAAATTTTATAGTACTTTTGAATTAAAACTACCTTCTCAGTCTATGAATAAGCACATGGCAGGTATGTCAGTAATCCATCAGTCCAGTGCACACTGAAGATCTCAAGTTTTCCCATGCTTCCTTCCTTCCTCATTCTCATTAGATCTGACTATTAAAATAGTTTTAGCTTGTGCTGCAAGTTTTATTGTTATTATTGGGAATGTGCAATACTGACAAATTAAAAACTAAATTTATACTTTTCTCTCTATCCTCCATTTTTCCTCTTTCATCTTTATAAAAGTTATATAAGTGACTGTGCCTGTTTTATTACTGCAGCAAGGCAAAAGTTCTCCATCTAGTTGATAACTATTGAGCAGGTTTTTATAATACAGAGCCCTTATGGAATCCAGTGTTATATAACTGTGTAAGAATGGGTCTCATATAATGTTAAAACATTCTGTGTTACCTAATATTCAAATAGTTACAATGCCTCAAATAATTATGTGAAACAGTAGCCTAGAGCTCTCAGAAATTGAAAATATATCAACATGTTTACGTTTTATATGTACAAAATATTCTAAGAGAACATGAGCTGAACTCACTGTTTAAATTTATTCACAAGTTGTAATTAAGACTATTTTGAGTAGCTAACTTTTTTTTTTTTTTGGTTTTTCGAGACAGGGTTTCTCTGTGTAGCTTTGCGCCTTTCCTGGAGCTCACTTGGTAGCCCAGACTGGCCTCGAACTCAAAGAGATCCGCCTGCCTCTGCCTCTCGAGTGCTGGGATTAAAGGCGTGCGCCACCAATGCCCGGCAAGTAGCTAACTTTTTAATGGTTTGTAAATAACCTATTCATTGAACTTATTAATAAGTGAAGAGCATAAAGTGTTAACATTATATGAAATAACAAATTATTTCTGATTTACATTTAGAAAATACCTTAATTACAGACTTCATAATTTATTCCATATGAAACTGTTTATTGAATGCATTTAACCTTAAAACATACATTACACATGCAGAAATTTCATGGATCCAGATGAAATTTTGTTTAAAGTTATTACAGAGACAATTCCTGTCACTTTAAGATATTATTTCTGGTCCATTTTCTATAGGATGGTAAACCTTCAAGCTCCAACCAGTAGTTCATGGTAATGCTCCACCAAATCTTTCTATCACTGCTATATTTGATGACTGTCTACTTAGAAAGGAAGAAAAAAGGGTTACTAATGAAGTCCATGAAGTAGGAGGGGGAAAGACTAGAAAACACGACAGTGTTAGCAATTGTTGTACCTTGGATGGTGTTCCTGAACACAAAGCTAACAGAGGGAAGGAAGTAGAAAAATAAAGAGTGGAATGTGAAATAAAGCAGGAAGCATGGACATGTGCAGCTCACAAAGGCTATGGCAAGAATCTTACTTTTTACCAGCCAATGCCACACAAGAACTTTCGGGAATGACATTCACTTGGCCATTTCTTTGTTGTTGTTAATTCTCCATTTGGAGTTCCTAGAAATATGGTGGATTATCATTCCCAGGATTATAATACTTTTCTGGCAGAAAAATAGCCCCAATTTCACTTTCTTTCTGAGCGTTGTCCTGCTACTGGAGGCAGTCGAAATGAGAGTGATTTAAATCATAAGACGTGTTCTTTCTATCAGCTCTCTTTCTGAGAGAAGATGCCTCGTCCTAGGGAGAGTAGGCAGCTTCTAAAGGTCAGGAGCTGGTCCCTGGGTGGTAACACATAAAGAAACTTCAGCCTCATGCTCTTAAATAAATCTACAAACCTATGTAAAGAGAATAGAAGTGATGCTTTGCTGTAATCTTTACCTAGGATCCCAGCCACTCAGCTACTAGGTACAGGCAGCTGTAATATCACAGTCTATGGCCACTTCATTGCCAACAGTTCCTTTCTTATTCTGTTTCATGTTACCCTGTCTAAATATTTTACACATTATGGAATACTGATTTTAATGGAGATGAAATTGTATCTGTTGTCCACTCCCTTTCTTCCCTCAAGTCTCTGCCTGCTACCTTTTCTAGAACTACTCTGCTGTCACTTCTCACTCCCAAATTAGTAGTCTCTTTTTCTTTGAGAACATCTTACATGCAGGATATTAGTATGTATCATATGATATATATATATATACATATATATATATATCAGTTGCTGAGTCTACTTTTGTTTTTGTTCATGTGTACATGAGTTTATAGCTAACCTCTCTTCATTGGACAACCAATAATGCTGCTCATTCCTCTGAGATGCTAATTCTCCTCCTCCTAGTAGCCATTATTGCCTATTGTTATTTACCTAGAGGTAAGACCCCATGAAATTTACCCCCTTCCCCCCTCCCACATTAGCATATCATTAATATCATTATTCTGCCAGTCTTGTTTATGCATTTTCTAATAGAGACTGTTTCACAGCAGAATTTCTGGTATTCTGGCTTACTGTTTTTTCATCTCCTTTTCTGTGATGATCTGATCCATAGATGTAGGATTGGTGATGCAGATGTATCCAACGAGCTCACATCTCTCTCTCTCTCTCTCTCTCTCTCTCTCTCTCTCTCTCTCTCTCTGTGTGTGTGTGTGTGAATGTACTGTGCATGTTTGTCTGTAATATTGATAATCAACTTATGTGTTTACAGAGAACTGACACATTTGGCTTCAAAATTTGGGTCCTAATTGAAGACGAATCTTTTGTAGAGTTGAATACCACTAAATAATTTTCCTCAGGAGACACCAAATAAACTTTCTCGAGAGAAAATTATGTTTAAGGTCTATAGATTTGTGCTATGGGCAGCAACTATACTAAGAATGACAATAACTTATTTTACTACAAAAATACAATACAATTTAAAGATATAATAGATTTAAAAAACACCAAAGATTAATTCACAGCTAAAATATACCAACCTTCACTTGATCAAAAGGCTCAGGGATTTTCATTCTTGTTAAAGATTTGGAGATTTAGTAAGCAATTCTAAAGCCTTGCACATACTATGCAAATTCACACACACACACACACACACACACACACACACACACACACACACCCTACATCCATAGTCTCTAAAATATTCAGTTTCAATGTTTTCATCTTTGAAAAACAATCACTCATTTTATGAACAGTTTCTTTCTAAAATACATTCAAAATAAGTTTTAATTGTCCACTCTCACCCTTTAGATCTCTGGTAGCAGTGATCATGCAAAAGAGTTCACCTGTGGAGGTCATAGCCAAATAATACATTTTATAAAAGTAAAAGCATGTTACATAACCTTGCCACTCAAAATCTAAGTAGAATCTGATTGCATTTCTATTCTGCTGTATGATATACTTTTTAACAAAAAATCCAGAGAACTAGTTGAAGCTGTCTTTACATGTGGATATTGGTGGGCTTCCTATTCTTCACACCAATTTAGCCTCGGTGTTCCATCCTTTTTTCCTCAAATGACTTCTTTCCAACTTTATTCATTTTTGGATTTATGAAACTAGTCACTTTTAGTTATGAGTAAGAAAAAGTTAAGGTAAATGAAGGCAAAGGTAAACGTACTGGATTATTCTAGCAGGTTGTACTTATAGGCTGAAGCTTGATAGAGATGTTCAAAAAATAACTAGAAAACAGCCTCTTTAAGTCTCTTTCTGTTAGCTCTGCCTACATGTTGTTGCAAGTCCTTCTACAGAATGGACTCAAGCAGTAAGCATTCAATTTGTATTCCATCAAATGAGCAACTCCATTTAAAGAGAAACTTTATTTTGAAATGGTTCCCAGGAAAATCTACTTATTTGCTGTGGGATGTTCTATATGGCAAATGTGTTTCTCTGATTGGTTAATAAATAAAACACTGATTGGCCAGTAGCTAGGCAGGAAGTATAGGCGGGACTGGCAAAGAGGAGAACTGAGGAAAGAAGAAGGCAGGGATATAGACTGCAGCCGCTGCCAGGACAAGGAAGATGTAAGGTAACAGTAAGTCACGAGCCACGTGGCAAACTATAGATTAATAGTAATGGGCTGAATATAAGAGTAAGAGCTAGACAGTGATAGGCCTGAGCTAATGGCCAAGCAGTTTAAATAATACAAGCTTCTGTATGTTCATTTTATAAGTGGGCTAAGGGACAGCCGGGGTTTGGCGGGACCCAGAGAAAACTCTCAAGCTACACTTATTGGTATTCACTAGTTTGTATTTAATCCTATGTAATATTCCAAGTCGCCAGTGTGGTTGGAAAATGATGCGGTACCTATTTGATATTATTGATAATAAATTAGGGTTGCCTATTTAAAGAATGATAGTGAGTTTTGATCATTGATTTGATGACATTGAGAATTACCGTGGAAACAAACCTCGCAGATATGTCTGTGATAGATTTTCTAGATTAGATTAATTGAGGTGGGTATATGCACCCTAAGTGTGGGTGGTGTAATTCTATAGACTGGGATCTAGGAATGAATAAAATGAGGAGAGTATCTACCATTTTGTTCCTGGGCTACAGATGCAATGTGACCAGTGACCTCAAGATTCCACTTGCCATACTCTCTCTGGGATTCATTCTAAAATTATTAAATGAGTTTCATCTTATGCTTTGAACAGTAGCAAGAAAATTAACTAATACATGTCCACAAGAGGTGATGACTGGGAAGGAGTTACAAACAAATTACCCCTTGTATGCCTCTAAAGTGAAACTATTTGAGGTATTTCTGTCTGATCCATAAGTAAGGAGTGTTAAAAGACCTGATCATTCTTCCCTCAACCCAGTAGCATTTACTTTTTCTTCTCCTGGTTCACAAGTGGCTCATTAGTTTCCGAAAAAAAAAAAAAACACATTAGTATTTACTTATAATTTAATTTAAAACTTTTCCAGTCAACCCTAACTAAATAACCCTAAAACCAAAATAATTAAATAGGTGGGCATTAATTGCCTTCAAATCTACTCCATCTCCTGGGTAGATACAGGGAGACACACATTAGGACAAAAAAAAAATGAGTGTTTGTGTCTGGTAGGTAAAATAGCATATAGTCTGAGTTGGGGTCCTATGTTAAATCTTTTAAGTTCATTGGACTTATAATCAATAAAAGGTACTTCTCTGTATAAGTCTGTGGGTGTACTTTGGAAAAGTCTCCCCAGTGTGAGCAGCACATTCCAGAGCAGCACAAAAATATGGAAGTTCCAAGGAAAAGCTTTTGCTTTTCCTGTCCACTGTTGTTCTTGGCTGGTGAGTGCATCTACTCTGTTGCCACTACTATAACTATCATTCTTGGTAGACATTGGAACCCAGCTACTTTGTTTTCCAGCATGGAATGAAGAACAGAGGCTCTCCTAGAATTCTCCACTCCTTCAGTACCAGGTCAGGGCTGCGGAAACTTTTTCCTCATAAACTAAACAGTTATAGGAGTTTGGCTCTCCAGTGTGGTGACATTCATTATTGGACTATTCAGTCCATATTGGGAAAAATAATCAAAAACTACCTTTGTAATATATTAATATATTTATTCTATTTGTTATAGTCCTCTAAACCTGTGTTTCTCAACATTTCTACTGCTCTGACTCTTTAATACAGTTCCTCATGTTGTAGTGACCCCCCACCTGCAAATTATTTCATTTTAACGTCATACTTTTAGTTTTTTACTACTGTTATAGATCATAATATAAATATCTGTTATGCAGAATATCTGTGTGACCGGTCAAAAAGGGTCATGTCCCACATGTTGAGAACCACTGCTCTAAACTCTTACAAAAAGAAGATTTTTATCTGTAATACTTGTGAATAAGACTGAGATAAATCAATAAATGTAGATAGACTAATCATACTGAGGCTGTCAAAAGGCTAAGGAAAGGGTAACCTATAAATTAGTACAATATTCAAAGAAGTAGCTAGAGAACACAGCAAGCTTTACTTAGTAGGACAATATATCATTAATATATGTCTGTAACTATATTCCTTAGAATCACACTTTCACAGTGTTGACAGCCCATTGATGAAAAATACGAGGATTCAATGAGGAAATACTGCAGGCAAAATGTGGGTAAAATGAAATTTAAACGATTCTTTTGTTCCAAGGCTTTGCTATCTAGAAGCTAAACATGTGTTATCTATGCTATTGGCCCAGAAGCCTATGACAAGTTTGCATCAACATTTGATTGTGCATGTTCAGGTAGTAAGAGATGTTAAAGAATACTAGGATCATCTGATATCAGCTGATTAAACAAGTAAATAAGATGTTGTTTACATATTTACCTTCCTTCTGACAGGTCAGGTCACAGACTAAGCTCATTATACTCAGACATTTGTAACATGATTTATGGTCTTCATCATGTTGTATATAATGTTGAAAATTGGTCAAACATTCAATTTGGAAATGCTAATCTCAAAACTTTAAATTAAAAATATAATGCTATGATGAAATATATAACTAGAATTAGAGTAACTACTGATCAATAATCTATCACCAAATTTTTTTTACTGGAAAGTAAAACTGTTTCAAACCTAAAAACTTGGCTTTCATCAGTTGGTAGTATCAAGTCTTACCCTGTTTGCATACCATGAGACTCAAAGGTACATTAGCATCCTTATCTCTCAATCACAGTTTCTGGGTAATATCCTCTAAATGCCAACTTTTGAATTATCTGCATAGTACCAAATACCCAAGCATCCCCTGACCATTTACTTAAAAATGATGTACAGAAAGAAGCTTAAACTCAAATCTTTTTACATTGTCATCATGGGCTACTCAGAGCCCACGCAGGGAGCAAGAAATTTCACTGTAATCAGTTCCTCTTTCCTTCCTTCCTCCTTTTCTGTCCTTGCTACCTTCCTGCCTTCCACACTCCCTCCTTTCCTTTCCCATCTTCCCTTCCCTCCTCTCTCCTGTGTCCTCTGTATCTTTTCTTTTTCATACTACACTTTGAAATGCAAGCTTCCCAGATATACAACCATTGACTTATCCATATTTATATCTCTATGACAGAAAGTAAGGGGCTAAAATATGTTCATAAATGTTCCAATATTATGTGCTTTTAGTCTATATAGGAAAAATGGTCTTTCTCTGTTCCTCAAGGATGCCACAATAATGTAAGAATAATCGAGCCATCTGCCACATCCTATGACAAGGACTTTCCTGAGGAAAAATAATGCCACGATGATAGAAAAGCAATGGACAACATGAGCTCTATATCAAATGGAAGGACAAGGTCTTTAATAAATTGCTTCTCATGAGAAAGATGAATAGAGGTAAAATTGAGCGTGTTTCCAACAGTCTAGTAGCGATGTTAAAGTCAACACTGTGTTATATACTTTACTAAGAGACAATATTGGCTCTTGTAAGCCACCAACTACTTAGTTCAATTTAATTGTCTATGTTCATTTATGGTAGATCCCCGAACACTGTTTTTTTTTCCCATATATTGAAATAGCTATGTTGGGTTCCACTTAACTTTTACTTAACTTATTAACTTTATTGCTGTTTCTCTTCTTTCCAGTTTCCATTTCTACTTAAGTATACCTTTTCCCCTATAAAATAGTGTATAAAATAGTGACCAAAAGCATTCCAACAACTGAGAACCGTGGAAACTGAGGGGGAGTATTTTGATCAAATGCTTTATTTTTAAGTGAACGCCTTTTGGGGTGGGAGGGCAGTAATGAGCTCATCACGGGATCCCCACGGCACAATGACCATGTTTCCTTGTTTAAAGTTCAATTTGCTAAAAGACTGAGTAGTGATGCCTGGAGAATTGGGGTGCTTAGAAACACAGAGGTGGCAGTTACAGCATGTCCCCTTAACCATAGGTCATGCTTTTTCATTAACCTCCTGCTAGCTAGCATGCTCACCATTGCCCCAATCCTTCCCTTTACAGGGCAAAGTCACTGTTCCCTTGTTCTATTATAGACTTCAATGGAAGAACTAAATAGTCTTGAAAGTGTTCAAAAACTGTGCTCTACTTTCCTTCTGTATATTTTGATGGCTTTTTATAATTTTCTCCTTGACAATGATCTTGTCTTTCACAAAGTTAAAAGGTTTTAGTTTTGCCTTTTAAAAATGAATATATACTACATTCGTTCATTCATTCATTCATTCATTCACTCAATCATTAAATAAACTGCCTGCATCTGTAATGGATGTTACAAGAAAGGTATAGTTCTTGCCTTCCAAATGTACAAATTATGCTGCCTTTAAACCATGTGGAGACTTATGTTGTATAGTGACTGTGTATGTGCAAAGAATAAGCAACTCCTCTTTGCTGAGTGTGTTGGATAGAACAAGGTTACACAGAATGAGAATAAAGCAAACTCAGACCTCTGATGAATGGTTGAGTGCATTGCACTCAATAGTGAAATGGCTTTCTATATAGATGTCACGTGTGAGTTTGTAGATGGGTGGAGAAGAGAATATGGTTAATATACTTCATTTTGATATTTTCATACCTACTTTGTTTCTGTTGATTTTTCTCCCCATTTATCTTTGCAGTTCCCCTGTACCCATCACGTTGTTTTCAGTTTTTACGTGTTCTGTTCTCCACATCCTTGATACCTTTGTCCTTGTCATAATCTCATTCTAGTTTAATGGTCTTAAACATCAAGCTCACACACTCATATAAATATACAATCTAAGATCCACATATGAGAGAACACATGTGATGTTTATATGTATGTCTTCACTTGATAAAAATAATTAAATCAACTTTAATAGTTTTGTCATGAAACAGACTCATAAAACTATAAACCATGTTTTTAAATGTTGAGTGGTATTATGCCTCTAGAAATTAAAAGATGTTGTTATTCCTCTAGATCCATCCCATATATGAGAAGGATACAGCAGACAGAAATTAAGCACTGATATAAAACATACAGACAGGTATTAATTAGCACGTTCTAATTTTAAAAGAACTGAAAACATCCCAGGAAGTGTTCTATCAAGTCTACTTCTCAGAATATTTATCTTCTTATTTTATTTAAGATTAAAAGAGGAAACAATTTTCCACAATAAATACAGTACCCTGGGAGAAATGTTATCTTCATCTGAATCATTGTAGCTTTCATTTCTAATTTAGAAGTAGCTCAATACTATTACACTTCTATACTCAAGGACTTTGAAATTATATTTAAGTTTTAGGTGACAAAGTTACTAACAGCTGGCATTTTGTATATGCTTTATTTCATTTAACTTGTTCATAGCTATAGAATGGGGTTACAAAAATCATACATGTACACTAAAATAGGAATAAGTGAGGGAAGAAGGCAGGGAGGGAAACTTGAAGGGAAGAAGAATGATCTGTTTACTATTTCATGGAAAGGAGATTTAGCAACAGGAAATGCATTTTTGTCAACAGGTTATGTTTAACTGCAGGAACAACTAGGCCTGTGGATACAGCACATCACCCTCATGTCACTGACAGTCATCCTTCTGCCGTTGTGACCCACCATTGCTGAAGTTCTCTTAGAGAAGTCAAATATAAAGGTCCCAAAGTATATGAACTGAAAATAGAAAATTTAAATGTTTTTTTTTCAAGAAGGACATGACTCTGCTTAAGGATTCCACTTGTTAATGTCCCATATTAAATTTCAGTAGAGTGTTTGGGGTACACATGATACCATTATACTCAAAAAAGAATAAAGGACAAGTTCATTCAACCATTCCAGTTAATTTTGTCAATGCGTAGTTTTATTGTTTGCTATCCTATAAAGAATGAAATTCAATATGTAAAGTGCATGTTTTTAAAAAGAGATGCTTCAGCTTTTAATGCTGAACTTAATATATTCTGTTACAGAATTCATCTCCTGTTATTATAAGAGGAAGGGAAATAAATGGTGACCCAAATTTCAGCTAGTTTTTCTGAGATGCTTCAAGATGAAAATTAAGGATAAATTATTGGAGTGCTTAGAAACCAAATTGATATTTGGAACTAGAACTCACATAATGATTTTTCCATCCAGTTTATGAATTCTGAGCCTGATAGCCATTAATACATTTTAAACTCCAGAGGACCAAAGGAACCAATATGAGTCACTTTATTGTTTCATTTATAAGGACTATATGGCTTCAGAAAGATCTGTGATTACAGAAAAACATAATCTCTGCCCTTCACTGCTCACTGCATAATGCATTTCTTCTGAACAGTCTTGCTACTTCTAGAGAGAAATACAGCAAATATCATAGTCCTCAGGCGATTATGAAATATTCCCTTTCCATGCCTTTAAAATTCCTCAAGAAAGAAAATTATTATCCAAATCACCACCACCAAACATCCTGACAACAGAAATCCTTTGTAAGAGGAGCTGATGTGGCTGTGTAAGTTGTTATAGCCCTGATATTTATATGGCCGTGAAGCTAATGCATGGTTTAGGCAAGAGGAAACTACTATGATTTTAGCCCTCATGTTTCGGTTATGATCACAATTTGCTTAAACCAGAAAGGGGGTAGATAATCTATTTTAAAGATACAGTGTAATAGTGGATCCCTGTTGATTGGACACTATGAAAACTGCCTTCTTATTTCTATGACTGCAAATATCAGAGCAGGGATTTGAGTCATCTGGGTTCTAGTTCTGTCTGTTTTGGGACTGATACGTCCAGTCTCTTCAGGAAAAATTGACCAAGTTCCCAGGAACGAAAACTTGAATTCATTGTAGGCCCTTTTCCCATTCCCACACTGAATTTTACCAAGCCTTCCCCTGAGTTCCCATTGCCCTTTCCATCAGTGCCTATGAGAAAACCTTGGGTTGCCCTGGCTCTCAACAGATGATGATAGCATGAAATCTAATGCATTAGAATGATATTTGCTAAAATCTATGAAAAGCATCCTTATTTTTTTTTTTTTTGGTTTTTCGAGACAGGGTTTCTCTGTGTAGCTTTGCGCCTTTCCTGGAGCTCACTTGGTAGCCCAGGCTGGCCTCGAACTCACAGAGATCCGCCTGCCTCTGCCTCCCGAGTGCTGGGATTAAAGGCGTGCGCCACCACCGCCTGGCCGCATTCTTATTTTTTATCTCACCAAATCTTTCAAATTATAGATATCCTAACATTACAATATCTAGCAAGAAAAATTGAGTTAGAAAGATGGATTGGGAGTTAAGGAACATTCTACTTTTCCATAGGATCTGAGTTTGGTTCCTGGCATTAAGGTTGTACAGCTCACAATATTATTGGATGTGACAGCCTCTTCTAGCCTCTGAATGCACCTGAATATTTGTGGCATAGACTCACACAGACATACACACATACTCCTAAATATAAATGAATTTTTGAAAAAGGGAGACAAATATGTTAATGTCTAATAAGAAAGCAAATGATAGAATAAGTAAGCATAAATATTTCTTTTGAAATGGTATCTATAAATTATAACTGGCAAGGTCCAGTCATGTGAATGCACATTTGTCCATGGGCTTATGATTTATGTTTTTAATCACAGTATTATGGAGGTAGATGCAGGGACATCCCATGTTTGAGACCAAATTGTGCTGTAGAGTGAGAAATGTTCTCAAAAAATCCAAACAAATAATATGAATATAGTTCAGTGGTGAGTTGTAAGGCCCTAGAATTGACAGTCAGTTGGGAAGAAAGTGTATATATACCTTTCAGTCTGGAGAAAGACCTAACATGGACACTCTTGTAGTTTTGAATGAGTGAGTTTGTTAACTATACAGAAAGTCAAATTGAAGGAATAAATAACAAGAGAGGATAAGGAGGGGCCAGGGAGAACCAAATATCATTAAATTGGATTTTCAAAGCATCCAACAGAAACTCGATTTCCCCAACTGAGCTTTCTCTTCATGACTGAACTTCTAGCTTTCCTTTTTCCCTGGAAATACCTCCATTGAAAATGGTTTCCATTCAGCTTTCCAAAATGGACACAGTCACTTAACTCTGAGGCTGTTTGGCTATTCTGTCCTTCCTGATACAGAGGTAGGGAGACCAAGGTATCCTCAAGCAAGGAGTCTTTTATTATTATAGTGCACTCAGAGACAAAAATCATTAACTAGCTTCTCAGTGAGTTCAAATAGCACAGGACAAATTACCAATGCAATGGATATCACACACACACACACACACACACACACACACACACACAGAGAGAGAGAGAGAGAGAGAGAGACAGAGAGACAGAGAGACAGAGACAAAGAGACAGAGACAGAGAGAGAGAGAGACAGAGAGAGAATTTGTTGCCTATTACTTTGAAGATGAGTTTCTATACTATGATACAAATCCTTACTCAGATATATGTATTATGAATCTCTCTGTTTTGCATTTGATTTCTTTTAAGAATATCTTTTGATGAAATGGAACTCTTTATTCAATTGGTGTGAAATTAATTTTTTCTTAGGTGTTGTTTTGTTTAAAAATCATTCACATGCCTCAAGTCATGAGGATAATTTTCTATGTTACCTCCAAACAGCTTTGTGGATTCTGTAGCTAATTTCTAGTGATGATGGAAATCTACATATTTATAAAAATACTTAAACAGCTTCATACTTCCTATATTAGCTCCACAGTTCCCTTTGGGAAATGGAGGGAAATGAAGGGAAGATAGCACTAATTCATTGACTATGGTGACCAATTTATTAGTTCCTGGATAATCCTACTATCTCTGCACCATATAAGTATAACCATAAGTATAGTAGGAATAATGGAATCTAGGCTTGTGCAATAATAACAAAAATGAATGACAATAGTGATTGGATCATTTAATAGGTAAAGTAATTTACATTTTAGAAAAGAAAGTTATGGCCTTGGAGCAATTATATTCACTGAAGTCTTCTTAAAATTTAAGCAAAAGATTATAGCAGTAAATAGAACCTCAATAAAAGAAAAACTCTTATATGACTTTGGAAACATGCACAGGAAATTAATATAGGAAACTATAGTGAAAGAAAATATGGACGTTGGTCCATATTAGTACAGGCAACAATATGATTTCTTCATAGTCCTAAAACAAGAGCATTGAGTGTCCAGCAACTCTCATAATCAAGAAATGTTCACTGCTTAAAATATTTCATTTGGGGAAGAAAAATCAAATGTGTGACTGTGTCTTCTTAGGAAATCTCTCGATTTTTTTCCCATATTAAAAAGCATTAATGCTGGTAACAAAATGTCATCTAGTCAAAATTTAACCTGATAATAGCTTTATAAAAACAAAGATTTCCTCAAAATTTAGCCAAGCTAGAATGATTGATATATAAAAATCACATCACCAAATATACCTTAATAAAATTTTTTATTTCATAGAAACATTAAGGGCTTTGCAAATTGAAGTGATATGGAAAATATTTCATAAATAACTAAAGAGGAAAACTGTTTTTAAATTTTAAATATCTCTTGCTGCATGAACTAGAGAAGATTAAACTGCCTCTAAGGAATACTAGCTAATTTTTGCATAAATATTGTTTTAAAGTGTGTTTCACTGAAATAATCCCAACCAAGTATCCATCTAATGAAAGCATCTCCTTGGCACAGTCTTCAATCTGCATTTCTCAATACATGTAAAGGAGAGATATTAAAAGTGTACTACTCATATATGTCCATTTTTTCATTATTTGGAAAATATAAATGAGAAGTTCATAAAGAAAATAAGACTGTAGAATCCATAAGAGCTTCAACTTTCAAAAACTTGCTAAGAGGCCACCTTCAATACTTTCATACCATCCCATTTTCTTTTAATTATTATTATCTAGTGTACATGTGCATTTTCACACACATAGGCCAGAGATCAAATGTAAATGATATTCTTCAAGAGATACCAACTTTCATTTTGAGATAGAATCTCACAATGAACACAGAGACTCACTAGTTAGTCTGGGCTGGCTAGTGAGCCTCAGGATTCCATGAGTCTTTACCTCCCCGGCTCTGAGATTAGACATATTTATTATCAAATCCAAAAATGTTTACGTGGATATGGGGGTTGAATGCAGCTCTTCCTGCTTGGACCGTACCACTTCCCAGACAGTGCCATCTCGCTAACCATTTTCTCCTCCTGAATTCTATTTCCACCAGTTTCTCCACAACCTTGAGCTTGTAGACACTGGCAGACATGGAGGATGGAAACACAGCCTCTGACTGTTTCAAGGTAGAGATACAGGTAGGATTCTTTTCATATTCATGTTCAATCAACTATATTAATTCCCCTTTTCTGCTGCTACAAATTTTCATAAACTTCATGGCTTAAAGCAACTTGAATTTGTCATCCTCTGGTTCTGGATGTCAGATGTCCAACATTAGTCTCAGTGAGTATAAATTACAATGCCATCATAACCGAGTTCCTTCTGAAGGAAAGCATGTTCCCTTGCTAATTCCAGACCTGATCCTTTCATTCCTTAGACTTGGGTTCTGTTCTACATCTTTAAAACCAGCTCAGTGACATCTTTAAATATTTGCAGGGGGACTGGAGAGGGTTCAGTAGTTAAGACAGCTTGATGCTCTTGTAGAAGGCCTGAGTTCAGTGTGCAAAACCGGCATAATGGTTAGTTCATAATTGCCTGTAACTCCAGCTCCAGGAAATTCAGTGCCGTCTTCTGGACTCTGGAGGCATTCACATGCATGTATTAATGTATGCACACAGAGAGACACAGGTTAACACACATATATGAATAAAAATAAAAATCTTAATGAATAAAATGTTTTAAATCCCAGATTCAGAATAACACAAGGCAATGAACCTTATCTCCATATTATGCTTGTACCCCCAGATATAATATACATATACTAATTGCTAATTAATCCTAATATGATTAAATCATGAGGCAGAATATGTCAAGACTGGATAATTAGTTATAAGATACACTGAACATAAAAATAACAAGGTATCATGATCACACACAGACGAAAATACTTTTGAATGGCTATGCATATATAGGTACGTCCAGAGGAAAGTAATAAGGTAATTATGCAAGAAAATTATAGAGGCTGGAGAATATGAGATCTGTGATAATATGGAAGAGAAGACTTGTGTATTAGTCAATTAACTTCAGAACAGAATGGTTATAGTTCATGAAATAGGAGCTCATGGGACAATGGGTATGTTTGCGTAGTAGAGTTTTCAGTGATTAGACCCTTTGGTAAAGTTATCTCACATGTACAACTATAGCAAAAAGTATGTCTATTCGCAGAGTGGTTGTAGGAACTATGAACATGCAAGGTGCCTGAAGTCAGTGCAAAGGTACATCATTAGGATTAGCAGCTTCCGTCTCTTTTCACAGTGTTTTATGTCAGTGGAGTTCTTGGAGTTCTGTTCTACGTGAGAACTCTGGAGAGAAATAAAAGTTGAGGTTTGCTGTGGGATGTTCTGTATGGCAAATGTGTTGCTAATAAAACACTGATTGGCCTGTGGCTAGGCAGGAAGTATAGGCAGGACTAACAGAGAGAATAAAAAGAAAAGGAAGGCAGAGGGAGGCTCTGCCAGCCACAGCCAGGACAAGCAGCATGTACAGATGCTGGTAAGCCACGAGCCATGTGGCAAGGTATAGATTTAGAGAAATGGATTAATTTAAGATATAAGGACAGTTAGCAAGAAGCCTGCCACGGCCATACGGTTTTTAAGCAATATAAGCCTCTGTGTTTACTTGGCTGGGTCTGAGCGGCTGTGGGACTGGCAGGTGAAAGAGATTTATCCTGACCGTGGGCCAGGCAGGAAAACTTAAGCTACAGAGGTTAGTCTATTAAACACTAGAAAATAAATATCCAGCAGCTCTTGACTCCAGCCTGCATCTACTACCTAACTGCCATGTGCACTGGGAATGCCTCAAGCTTCTTATCCAAATCTGGTACCCTGACAAGTAGCAGCAGCTTTATTTTCACTGCTTAGTTGACTGGAAAGAGTCACCATCTGTCCAAATTGTAATTTTGATATCACAGAGTCACACTGGAATTGTTTGCCTAATTTCCATAAATCTCCTCCAGCCGTCACAATTGTTTATCCTTATCAGTCAGACCCAAAAGCTCAATGGACCCATTGTGAAGTTACAGGTGGAATCCTTTCTAAGATTTTTACATCAATTATCCTGACCCGCAAAGTCAAATCACCATAAGGGCTGTCCAGTGGGAAGTACTCATATGTATGTGGGCCTCATGAATAATCAGCAATAGGTAAGGCATATTTCTCTGTGTGAATTCCACCATTAATGGTGTCATAAGTAACGAAAAGCTAAAGGAAACACTATTAATTGGAAGCACATGACTAAAGATTTTAGAGTCCCTTCTATTTCACTAGGGTAAACTTGTACCTGTAATATTTATTACTGATGTGACACTTGATGGCTTTATTGGAGATTTTATAGAATTCTTAATTAGGAAGGGAACAGCCAAGAAACAAGTGACAATATGAAGATTAAAATGGTCATCACTAATTAGGCAGGCAAGGCAAGGTGAAGCTAAGGGAGCCTGACTTCCACTTACCAATGTCACATGCAGTAGAATGTGAGGGCTACAATTATCAGGGAATGTTCCTGGGGAGACTTAACAAAAATAATACATAGAAAAAGTTCTGACCCTTCACTTAAACATCTGAATATTATATTCTAATTGGGTAAGGTCCAAGGAACATTTACAAAGAGCATAGAGCATGGGATACCAGTGGTCTTAGGTAGGGTTTTATTGCTGTGAAGAGACACTATGACCATGGCAACCCTTATAAGGAAAGTATTTAATTGAGGCTGGCTTACAGTTTCAGAAGTTTGGTCTATTATTGTAATAATGAGAAGGATGGCAGCATTCAGGCAGACATGGTGCTAGAGAAGGAACTGAGAGTTCTACATCTTGATACACAGGCAGCAGAAGGAGACTGTATGTCAGACTACAAATAGTTTGAGCATATGAGACCTCAAAGCCTGCCTTCACAGTGATACACTTCCTCCAACAAGGTCATATCTCCTAACAGGCCAAGCATTGGAACACATGAGTCTATGGGTGCAATTCCTATTCAAACCACTGCACCAAAGTAGCAGAGAAATAGTACAAAGGCTACGTTTGTCCATAAGGCTGATGAACAGCAGTCTGCCAGCAGTGAGCCAAGGATTAGTTCTCTCACATTCTTGCTTTAAATAACTGAGGTATTGACTTAGCAGTACACCAAGTTTTGAAACACGAGAGCTCATATATCTAAACTGATCTATATGTATACATATATAATTAATTATTAAGCAATTAATTTTTATTATAGTAAGTCAAATAAAACAAGGCAGTGGTCCTGCATATGCCGAAATTTGAATAGCTATTTCATCTTCCATGTGCATGCTACTGAGACTTACAGTCCTCCTGATATTCATCACATTCATAAACCTTGGAATAGAATAATGGTGTGTACAAATCAAAAAAGCTGTGTTAAAAATTAAAATTATAGGAAAGGCTGAAATAAAATACAGTACTTATATAGAATTCCATGAAAGTAATTCATATTATTGTTTTCATGCATGATGCTTGGAATTACATTCAATATACCACTCAACCATATTCAGTAGTTATGAGGCATTTACATTTGAGATGATCGTATGTGAAAACTTCATCTACATCACACCCACCTCCTCCCAGTACGGCTGTGTTTACAATCTGTATGTCAAATTCATGACTTATTTAAATATTATTACTAAATATATGTGTGTATAAATGTAAATATTTATGTAGACTTTGACAAGTTCACATTTAGCATTATTCCTGTGTACATGTGTCTAGGACTGAACACTTGGATTTGAGAAGCTACTTGAGAGCTCCTAGAGAAAATCTATTCTCCTCTTCTCAGCAGCCATTGACTGTCTATAGCTCTTCATACACAAGTGAGACTTTGTAAATTATCCCCCATCCCATTCATGTTGGCATGTCAATTGATGCAGCTCTTTTTTAGGAAACCATATTATTGAGACGTCACACGTGCAGTTATACTGTCAGGTCCAGAAGACACTGACTAGCAATAGGCATTATGGGCCTCTGACTCTTAGAATCTTTTAACATCCTCTTCCACAATTTTCCAAAGCCTAATGTATAGAGGTCTCATTGCAGATGTATAAGTTGGCAATGTAAGGTCACTTGTACTTTGAATTTTGAACACTTGTGTATCCCTGTAGAAGTTTCCATCTAATGAGTGATGAGAGGGAGACTTATCTGTGGGTATAAGGATAAGTGTTTAGAATATAATTAGAAATTGTATTAGTTTAGGAAAAAGGTAGTAGTAGGGGAAATGGGAGGGATCTAACTAACTGAATGGATCTAATGAGAGGAGGGAGTAAAAATAAAACTGGTGGAGAAACAGAAAGAAAAACAACTAACAGTAAAGAAGGTGGAAATCACAATAGAGACAAAATATAAACTTGCTTAAAATACATATAAAATAGCTACATCAATCAATCTGTACACAGAGAGAAACATTTACACACACACACACACACACACACACACACACACACACACATCAAACATTGGAGTTATATCACAGTGGTGCTCCCAGCAAGAATCTCAAACTATTTAAAACAACAATAATAACAACAACAAAACCACTCTCCCACTTGCTGGTCAAAGGATTGGGAAAGACAACTAAAACAATATGGGTTATTATCATTGTCACTAATGTCCTTCCATAACTTGAAAGTAAGACCTTGTTCCTAAAGACACACCACATTTGGAAGAAGTTAACTAAAACTTATCTAGAAGCCTCCTTACTGTAGACTGGCTGTAATTATGTCAGAAAGTGCAAAGTGCCAAGGTACAAGAGCAGATGATAATTCTACCAAACTTAAAATCCTGTGAACTACAATAATGGCAAACTGAAAAGACACCCCCAACAATATAATAATGACACTTTTATCATGAGAGTAATGAAGAGCCATCTAATTTGACTTACAATCCTCACATACCTAGTACTATAAATTTAGCCAACTCCACAAAGCTGGAAAAGTTATAGACAACAGAGGAGAGTCGACTACTCTCAGTCAAATTTTAATAATGAAATTGTTTAAAATGGTGTAAATGTTATCCAAAAAAATAGAAACATAGACATAATTTCTAAGACTCTTTTTCACTTATTCTGTAAATTCTGTGAGCGCAAAGCTCATTATCTTTCACCATTCAAAATGGTGAGTGCTTGTTTTTATGTTGGGTAGTAGGGAATTATCAATATAAAATTAAAACAATCTTTATCAGTTATAAATTCCTTAAGATGCTCTACTACTATGTCAGAAAAAACTTCTTATAAATGAATAGATATCAACCAAATAATAAAAGTAAAAAGGATGATTTGAAAGACCAAATTATAGCCTGGTCTTCATATTTCATAGGGTTTCAATATTTTGTTGAATTTAATTCAGAATCTGACCACCACAGGCCTATGAAATCAGGATCTTCCCTGAACACAAAGATTTACACATATCTAGAAAATTAGTGATACTTTGGGGATGTGAGTTTATAAATCTATAAAATTTACTTATTTTTGAAGAACAGAGAATAAAGCTTAATAATTATGCACAAGATAAATCACCTAGCTTTGTAATTAACTTAAAATTACATTAGCAATAAAGGTACAGTTAAATTCGCATTGATATATGAAATTGTAAGGAATGCTAATACATTTAATTGGCATTTAATAAGATAGCTGCTACAAGTTAATTGGACATCAATTTGCATAGTTCATAAATGCCATTTCTTTTCATAATTAAGCCCATATCTTCAATATAATGTTCATATAGTTTATCATGGATAATTAAAATATATTAAATTTTATTTACAAAATGAGTATGGGTCCCACTCATATATTTTCAATTAATTATTCATTTCTTAATTATTCATGCTTATTAGTTCATGATCAGAAAACAATACATTGACATTCATCACCAACAAGCATACATTATTGGTTATTCACTGCTTTTTCTATAATTCTATTGAACATATCCAGATGAATTACAAATCCTTTACTTTTATTGAATACATCTAGATGAATCGCAAATCCTTTACTTTCTCACCAAGTTCTCTCAAAACAGACTTGTAATTTTATGGTCTTGGAGCTCCTGTGAACAGGTGAAAAAAATAAATGCGGATGACTCACAAATAGCAACTCCTTTAGTTCATGATTAAGTAAAGAAAAGTAGTTTAAAATATTTTAAATGTTCATGATTTCTTCATCAACCCCCTAGTAATGGGAAAATATTATATCAAAAATTGTAAGAGCTAGAGGCGCATATATAAGTCCAACAGATTAGCTAGACAAGTTGTCACAATGAATCATTCTTCTAGAGGAGCTAGCAGTATGGTCTAGTGTCACCATCACGAATGAGGCTTTGAGTCTGAATCCTCAGAAATTATGTGAAGCCAGGTATGATATCATGCATCTGTTATCCTACTGCTCCTTATACAGAGATTGGAGGCAGAGACAAGAGAATCCCTGAAAAATCATGAACTAGATAGCATGGCATATGCAGAAGCAAAATAATAAAAAAGAAACTCTTTCTCAAATAAGTTAAAAGGCTACAACCTACACCTACATACAAGCTTGTCCTGTGATTCCCACCTGAGTTCCATGTACACAAGTGTACACACATACTCTCTCTCTCTCTCTCTCTCTCTCTCTCTCTCTCTCTCTCTCTGTCTGTCTCTCTCTCTCTCTCTCTCACACACACACACAAACACACACACACACACACACACACACACACACCTATATAGACAAAATGAAGTATTTAAATCAAATAAACAAGAAGAATTACCCAAGTTACGGCACACCCCATGGTGCATATTCATTCAGCTGCTTAATTTTCGATGATAAATAAATGAATTCATGATATTTCAAGTTTAGTCTGACTCAAAAGACATCAAAATGAAGAAAAACTAATTCTGAAGAAAAGATCTGAGTTAAATGTTGGTAATAATTTATTCATATTCAACACATGAAATATTTGTAAGAAAATTTGTCCAGGGAAGGAAAAATTAGAATTCAAAAGAACAATGTTAAGGGAACATCCCGAGCTTAAAATAACAATGCTATGGAAAAAGTCTAATATGGAAATGATTATAGAGTAATTAAATAATTAACTCAGCCAAAAATAAATAACATGAAAGAAAATATTAAGATACTCAACTATGAATGGAAGGAGGACAATCATCAAAAGGATTCTTTTAAAGGCCATGTAGAGAAATAATGTAACCACAGTTGATGTGTATTTCTTAAAGAATACAGTCTACTAGTTACAGACATATCACATCTATCACATGTGTACAGATATGCAGCTTAATATACTCAATACATTGTGGTTGTTCATATTGTCTTAGAGTTCATTTCTCAAAACCCTAAATCCCACCCTCCAATGACGAACCCCCGTGATGTGCAAATGTTGAAAAGCAGCACTTCTGATGGAGTTCAGTTTTGGTGAGAGTATTGGTGGCAATAGATTCAGTGCCTATACCACACAAGAGACCAGAGAACTTCGATATTCTTTTTTTTATCATGTAAAGACAAAGTGAGGAAGTGGCTATCACCCTTCACAAGAAACCACTTATAGCTGGGCTGGAGTTTACCCTGTCTGGGCTCTAGAGCATCAAAGAAATTCGTTTTTGTCATTCCAGCAATCTAGTCTCTAGAGGTATTCTATGAGCAGAGTATAGAACAGAAATACCATTCAAAAATAAAATATAAAAATCTTATTATAAGATGAGAAATTGAATCAGTATGGTGAAAATACACCGCATGTACATAAAAGCAAACAATGGTTTGGCAGGATCAACTTCACAACATCCTATATTTCTACTACTGAACTTAAGAAGCAAAAGTAGATTTTCGATATCAAGGAAAAAAATACCTAGTGTATTTTGGAAGCAACATTTGTTTTGTTTTGTTTTGTTCTGTTTTGTTTTTTAATATTCCATAAGTATTGAACAATAGCTTGGTGACTTAAGGATGCAGATGAATGTATTATTTAGGTCTCCAAGTTCAAAAACCAAGACCTACAAATAGGGAAAAAGTTAGACTGACCCCGGAGTTTTTTAATAATGAAAGTCATATTACAGTGAAGTGATATCTGTGCAGACTGCTGGGGAGATCCAAGTTGCTCATAAATATATCCAAGAAAGTTCTCTTTTAAAAAGCAAAAGCACTTGGTAGACATATAATATTAAAGTAAGTATGATGACCTTGTATCATTGGGTCATATGATTCTTTTGTTTGCTTTTGTTTGACATTTTTAAAATATGCTTTTAATAGAAAGAGAAATCCATCAAAAGAATACAATAAGTGTATTTGAGGGGTCATTAAAGTCAAACATTAGGAGAATTGAAGTAGTAGGTAATAAAAAGATGCTATAAAAAAGTGCCATTAAGATGACTCCACCAGTGAAGTTGGCTGCCACCCAAGCCTGATGACATGAGTCTATCCCGAGAGCCTATGATCAAAGGAGAGAACCCAATCTCAAAAGCTGTCACTTGAACTCCACACATATGTCATGGTATGCACATGCACCCCCAAACACGATTAAAAAAGTAAAAAATAAGATGCCAATATAAGGGTCCAAGGTAACACTGAATGAAGACCCCGGACTCAAATAGTATGTAAAAGCAGAGTTTTTATTAATATTCCATCATGCAGGGGTCATTCACCTGTACAAAATGACCCCAAGAGTTATGTGCCAGCTTCTTTTAAGCAAGCTAAGGGATGTTTCAGGAACAGTTAAGTCATCTCATACATGATTGGTTAAGTAAGCAGCAGTTCCATTAGACTACTTTCAATTAGCTGAGATTTAGTCTTACCATTTTTGGTCATATTTGCACAAGCTTGGGTAGAACATGACTCAGAAGGGGGCTGCTGGATTTGTCCTTGAAGCATGTGAGGTTGACCTGACTTAAGCCTGTGTTTGTTCTTTCTCATCCCTGAATATGAGTATTGTGGATAAACAGCCCTTCATGGGAGAGACACCTGTTTTGCCTTTCTCAGAGAATTGAATCCTAAACTCAGTTGTAAGAGTGGGAGATATTAATCCCTTCACAAAAAAATAAAAGTGGTACTAAAGTCATTCAAACATAAAGTTGAGAATGTGAAAAAATGTAATTATTGGGTAAGTACAAATATTGAAGTCTCAAAAATAAAATAAATAAATAAATAAATAAATGATAGCTGAATTCATTAACCTTGACAAAGCTAGTAACATTATTGGCATTTTAAGGTGTGTCCTCCACTTATATAAGCAATGTAAAATACAATAACCTCTTGATGGCTAGTTTTATGTCAACCTGACACAAGCTAGAGTCAACTGAGAGAAGGGAACATCAATTAAGTAATTTCCTTCATAATATCAGGCTGTAGGCAAGCCTGTGGGGCATTTTCTTATTAGAGACTGATGTGGAATATCCCATCACATTTGAGTGATGCCATCAGTGAGCTGGTTTTCCAGAGTACTATAAGAAACCAGGATGAGCCGGGCGTTGGTGGTGCACGCCTTTAATCCCAGCACTTGGGAGGCAGAGGCAGGCGGATCTCTGTGAGTTCGAGGCCAGCCTGGGCTACCAAGTGAGCTCCAGGAAAGGCACAAAGCTACACAAAGAAACCCTGTCTCGAAAAACCAAAAAAAAAGAAAGAAAGAAAGAAAGAAAGAAAGAAAGAAACCAGGATGAATGAACCAGTAAGGAGAACTTCTCCATGTGTTCTGCATCAGCTCCTGCATTCTGGTTCCTACCCTCTTTGAGTCTCTTCCCTGATTGCCTTCAGTGATGAACTGTGATAGGAAAGTACAAGTATAAACCCTTTCCTCCAATTTTGCTTGAGGACATGTTGTTTCAGCACAGCAATAGGAACCCTTACCAAGACAAACCTTTAATAAAAAATCATGAATATTAGCAACTTAGTTTTATACACTGGATGATCTTTCCTAATGAATAACTTTTGAGGTCACTCTACAAATGTGCTTTGTGGTTTTCCTTGCATTGAGCTGAATGCCAAAATGGAAGGGCAGATGCAAATGTTTCTAGAGTATTCTAGTATTTCCACATATGATCTGAATCAATCAAGCATCTTTTATCTTCTCGTGGATATTATTTTATGTCCTTAGGATCTGGTATAGATTGAACTTCCATTGTGATTATTATTGAGTAATGCCTTAGGTTTCCATTGCTTGAAAGTAAAATGCTTCAGTTTATTAGATTTTAGGGACATTAAAACTGTTCAACATATTTGTTATAGTCTCATTTCTAGAACTTCCCAGAAAGTAACATTTTAGTTTCAAATGCATGAAACTTCACCCAAAATTTGCCCTGCCCTTTAAATTCTTATGGAGCATTGGAGCTGTTCTGAGATGCATACATGAGAAAGGCAAGATAGGATTATATCAATATTTCTATAATTTTCAGAACAGAGTTTCATACAATTAATCTTTACTTCATAACACTAAGCTAAAGCAACATGAAATTCCAATTTCACCTCTTATAGTATCACTTCCTCTTCACAATGCACATTGTTCATGACATAATGTTTATTTTACAAATTCGGTAGCTGTCAGTATAGTCTGATCCTTTAAGTAACATGGCCCATAATCAGAGAGGACTGGGGACAGGAAAGGGATACATCTTTCCACC
The DNA here is from genome assembly GCA_902168405.1 of Peromyscus aztecus. Lineage (NCBI taxonomy): Eukaryota > Metazoa > Chordata > Mammalia > Rodentia > Cricetidae > Peromyscus > Peromyscus aztecus. Next base: position 3,111 of record CABHPQ010168004.1, on the reverse strand, counting down.
TAGGGATGGTCCAAGGCAGCCTGATCTCTGCTATGTTCGGTGAGTCGCACACTAACCAAGCCTCACTCCTGTACCCAGAGAAAACAGGACCTATGTCCTGTGGCCTGAGTGTCCCATGCTCCTTACTCCTGCTTCAGTCACTTAGCATGGATCACACAGTAACTAAACGCACTCTTCTGTCCTGAAAAATCTTTCAGAGTAGAATTAAAGTTTCTTGAGACCTCTGCTGTACAGTTCACTGAGAAGTTAATAAGCCTCTTATTATTCAGCTTAGCACCTTTCACTTGCCCCTTGCTCCTCCTCCCCCTTAAATCTAGCAGTACCACAACTTATGTTTGCTCCCACCTCAAAAGCAAAATCATTATCCAAATTTAATAAAGCTCAGAAGATGCCGCCCAAAAGAAACAGGAAAGCTTCCCCATTCCTCTTTTCAGCTACTCTGAACCTGATAGAAGAGAAAGTAGGAAGTAGTCTTGAACGCATTGGCATAGGAGATCACTTCCTAAATATAACACCAGCAGCACAGACACTGAGAGAAACAATCAATCAATGGGACCTCTTAAAACTGAGAAGCTTTTGTAGAGCCAAGGGTACAGTCAACAAGGCAAAGCGACAGCCTACAGAATGGGAAAAGGTCTTCACCAACCCCACATCTGACAGAGGACTGATATCCAGAATGTATAAGGAACTCAAGAAATTAGACATCAAAATGTCCAACAGTCCAACTAAGAAATGGGCTATAGAACTAAACAGAGAATTCTCAACAGAGGAAACTCAAATGGCTGAAGGACATTTAAGGAATTGCTCAACATCCCTAATCATCAGGGAAATGCAAATCAAAACAACTCTGAGATACCACCTTACATCTGTCAGAATGGCTAAGATCAAAAACACTGAAGACAGCTTATGTTGGAGAGGATGTGGAACTAGGGGAACTCTCCTCCACTGCTGGTGGGAATGCAAGCTTGTACTTTGGAAATCAATATGGTGCTTTCTTAGAAAATTGATAATCAATCTCCCCCAAGATCCAGCTATACCACTCTTGGGCATATATCCAAGGAATGCTCAATTATACCACAAGGGCACTTGCTCAGCTATGTTCATATCACCATTGTTTGTAATAGCCAGAACCTGGAAACAACCTAGATGCCCTTCACCTGAAGAAAGGATAAATAAACTGTGGTACATATACACAATGGAATACTACTCAGCAGAGAAAAACAATGACATCATGAGGTTTGCAGGCAAATGGATGGGTCTAGAAAAAATCATCCTGAGTGAGGTAATCCAGACTCAGAAAGACAAACATGGTATGTACCCACTCATAGGAGAATACTAGTTGTGGAACAAGGATGACTGGACGGCTACTCACAACACCAGGGAGGCTACCTAGAGAGCAGGACGCCAGGAAAGACACAGGGATTGCCCAATGACAGAGAAATGAGGATGAGACCCATTCCTCTTTGAAAACCATTACTCTACCTTTGTGAGTCTCAAGAGCCTATTCTCTGTGGTGATATATTGTGTACCCCTATAAAGCTTGCCTGGGGATCAGAGGACAAAGCCAGCCACTATTTTAACATAGAGGTCAGGCAGTGGTAGCACATGCCTTTAATCCTAGCATTCAAGAGGCAGAGATCCATCCCCATCTCTGTGAGTTCAAGACTACACTGGGAACAGAGCCAGGCATGGTGGCACACATCTTTAATCCCAGCACTAGGAAGGAAGTTGGATGGCAGGGCACAGAAAGGTATGTAAGGCATGAGTAAACAGGAAGTCTCTCTCTTGAGGCTGAGGATTTCGTAGAGTTAAGAATGTGACTGGCTTGTTCTGTTTCTCTGATCTTGCAGCTTTCACCCCAGTATTTGGCTCTAGGTTTTTTATTAATAAGACCATTTAGTAATTTGTGTACCACCCAGTATGGCCTTGAACTCACAGAGATCAGGATGGATCTCTGCCTCCCAAATGCTAGGATTAAAGGCATGTGCTACCACTGCCTGACCTCTATGTTTGATATAGTGGCTGGCTTTGTCCTCTGATCCCCAGGCAAACTTTATTGGGGTACACAATATATCACCACATTTCCCTTTTTGTCTAAAATAATTAAAGAAGGTTATAACTAATATAATAAAAACTATATACAATAAGTATAATAACTATATACAATATATACAGGCAAAAATACATCAACAATGTCTAGTCCATTTGCATATGACAAATTCAGCAAAAATACTCCATTTCCTGTTACAATTCTCGTTTGTTTTCTTAATCAAATTTCTAACATATCAGTTCATTCTGTACAATGTAAATTCACCAAGGTGACTAAATTCTACATTTTAAATTTCTATGAAGCTCATTCAGTTTTTTTTCACAGTAAATATTCAATGATTTTTTTTTAGATACTAAGTTATATCATTGTTTAGATTACTAACTGGCACTATATTAGTGCAAAAGTTTTCATATTTAAAATAAGTTTAGTTAAATATAGTATATATGCAACATTTTTCTATCTTATATGTTATAGCATCTGTCTGACTGCCATGCCTGTGTGTATTTTCATGGGAGTTAATGCTGATACTTTTATATACAAAAGTAGTCTGAGAAATTTCCCCTATCTACATTGGTATGTCAATTGGCTTTGTCATCATATAAGTCTTATTTAACAAACCATATTTTTGAGATTTCATAGGTACAGCTTCCCTGCTTTACCTAGAAGACATCAGGTAGCAGCATGCATCCTGATCCTCTGGCACTTACAATCTTCCCATCTCCTCCTCCTCAGTGTTACCTAAACTTTAGATGTAGGAATTGGATTATAGATTTACCAACTTAAGCCAAGAACCCTACATCATTGATTGTCTGCATTTTGACTGGTGGATATACGGATGGATATCTATGGTAACCTGTATGTGCTCAAAGAGAAGTGTCTTTGAGGAGGGATGAGAGGTACACTCAACTGTAAGTATACTGATAATCATTTAAAATAATTAGAAATTATATGAATTTGGGGAAATGGCAGTAGTAGGCTCTCCTCTAGATTCCATGACCCCATTATTCTTAAACACATGTTAATGAGCAACACTAAATGGGCCCAGTAGGTTGGACACATAA
>CABHPQ010168003.1:0-40309 GCA_902168405.1 Peromyscus aztecus | reverse complement strand
TGAGTTCTTTCTTAATTCAACAGGGAAGAACCAGGACACAGTCATAATCTGGACAATGCAAAATGGAGTTCTCAACAGTGTAAATAATGCAATGTCCAATGTCAGGGATCCACTTATGACATTTTGGGTTCCTCCAAGGAGATTGGATCACTTCTGGTTGGTCTTCTGCTGCACATATACCTTGTCTTCTAGGCTCTGACAGCTCCATTCCACTGCTGATTCTGTTCTTGGAGGTCATTCCAAGGTTCTAGTGTGGTGATATTTTATTTGTGCTGAAATGTGGTGATATTTTATTTGTGTGTTAATAAATAAAGCTTGCTTGGAGATTGGCGGTGGGGGGGTGGTGGAGGTGGGAGGGCAGCCATTTTAAGTAAACAAAGAAGTCAGGCAGCACATTCCCTTAATCCCTTAGTAGGCAGGATTTCTGTGTGTTCAAGGCTACATTAGGGAACAGAGCCAAGTGTGGTGACACACACCTTAAATCCCAGTACCAACCATAGAGACCTGAAGATCTGTACAGACAAACAGACAGTGACAGAACTGTGTAGGAAGAGGAAGTGAGATAGCTGGGCTAAGAGGCAATTAGCTGGGCTAATGAGAGGGCAGAAAAGCAAGGCATATAAGCCTGGCTAGACAGGAAGTTGCTCTCCTTGGAAGCTGCAGAGTTGGTGAGGTGAGGTTAGCTCGTGGATTCCCGTATCTTTCTGTATCAGGCTTTTCCCTGATCTCTCTAAGGCTTTAACCCAAATCTCTGGCTCCGTGTTTTTTATTTAATGAGAATATTTACAAATTTGTCAGGATTCTAGTATCTCCAAAATGCTGGGTCTTCTGGGTTGCACTTCTACCAATAGCCTCTCCTATGCTCTCTTCATGGTGCCAAGCCTCAACATCTCTGCATGATCCCTTCAATCCTGGGCCTTCAACTGTGACTGAGGCTGCACCTTCACCAAAGTCCTCTCCTGGTCTCTCACAGCGCCAAAACTAAGCTTCATCTCAGGATCTATTCATGTTTTCAAAACCAGCACCACTTGTGTGATTCTTACACTTCCAAATTTGCCTGCCAGCATAAGGTACAATTTGGCCAACTCTGGAATATAGCTTTTGTGTACTGACTCTTGTTAAACACATCTATAGCATGAATCTTAAAAGTTCTTATTAATAAAATCAAACCTGAGCCAAGTATTGGGGTGAAGCTGGAAGATCAGAGAGACAGAACAGGCCACAGCTAACCTCACCTGGCCAACTTCTCAGCTGGTCTTGTTTCCTCAGACTGGAAGCTTCTGTGTCCTCATATCCGAATGGCTGTCAGCTGAACTGTGCTGCTAGAAGCCTGAAAGCTTAGCCAGCCAAATGCTTCTCCAGGCCAAATGCCTCGAGTTTCTGGTCCTCACTCCTTATATACCTTTCTGCTTTCTGCCACCACTCCCTGGGATTAAAGGCTTGCTTTCTGGGATTAAAGGCATGTGTCACCATGCCTGGCCATTTCCAATGTGGCCTTGAACTCACAGAGATCCAGAGGGATTTCTGTCTCTGAAATGCTAGGATTAAAGGCGTGTGCTACCACTGCCTATCCTCATGTTCAATATTGTGGCTATTCTGTCTCTGACCCCAGATAAGTTTATTAAGGTACATCATATTTTGGGGAACACAATACCACCACACACATCCCAGAATATTTTTGGCTCAGTGGCTTCTTCTTAATCCAGGTAATTTTTCAGCTCCTGCCAACCAGCATCAATTCTTCCAATAATATAAAGGTTTCAACTCAATGGTGCTGGTCTCTTGTTAATTACCACTGATTCTTCATCCCCAGCTGACCAGAACCACAGACTCTTAGTTCAAAATAGCAAATGGTCTCACAGAGTCTTTAAATTTCCCTTGAAACTTCACAAGCCAGCTCTCCATCATCCCAACAGCTCTCATCATTCTCATCTTCCCAACTCCTACAAAATATCTGAATGAGCTCTCAATACTCATAGTTTTCTAGGCCAAAGTTCCAAAGTCCTTTCACAATCATCCTAAAATCAACAAGGTCAGGTCTGTCACAGCAATATCCCACTCCTGGTACCAACTTGTCTTAAGGTTTGCTACAGCAAAGCGCCATGACCAAAAAGAAAGTTGGAGAGTAATTGTTTATTTGGCTTATACTTCCAAATTGCAGTCCATCACTGAAGGAAGTCAGAACAGTAACTCAAATAGGATATGAAACTAGAGGCTGGAACGGAACTGCTATAGAGACCACGGAGGAGTACTCCGTACTGGCTTGTTCCTCGTGGTTTGCTCAGCCTGTTTCCTTATAGAACCCTGGTCCATCAGCCCAGCAATGGCACCACCCACAACGGACTGGGTCTTCCTCTCTCAATCACTAATTAAGAAAATACCCTACAGCTGGATTTTTTGGAGGCATTTTCTCATTTGAGGATCCCTCTTTTCAGATAACTTTAGCTTGTGTCACGTTGATATAAAATGGTCTGCTCTTAAGACTTTTTTCCTCCTATTGAATTACCTGAACCCACCTGGAATGATGGCTTTTGCCTTGGCGTATAGTATCTTGTTTTGTCGTGTTTGGCTGTCTTCTCTTGAAGGCCTGCTCTTTTCTGAAGAGGAAAGGTAGAGGAAGAGGATATTGGGGAGAGGAATTGGGAGGGGGGCGGGTTGGGAGGAGTGAAGGAAGGGGAAACTGGTTGGGATGTATTGTTTGAGAGAAGAATCTATTTTCAATAAAAATTTAAAAAACAAAGCTATCTAGCACTACTAATATATGTTTAAATTTTTTAGATTAAATTCTAATAGTGAAGCCTATGAAGAATAGGACATGCATGTCTATGTACACAAAATGTCCCAGAGCTGTACCAAAAACCAAATACTACTACTAGTACTGCTACTGCTACTACTACTACTACTACTACTACTAATAATAATAATAATAATAATAATAATAATAACAATAATGCTGTGTTTATCTGGACTTGATATTAAAGTTCTTCCTTTTCTTATTCATCAGATATTTAATAAGATATGGTTGTTTCACTGTAAAGATTCTAGAGTGCTTTATCTTTCTGAACTATTAAATGGGATGGATGAACAAAAAAGTAATATTAAAGAAATAAAGGTAAAATAATCTACTGCTGTCTTCATTGACCTCTATTATAATACTAAAACATCACTCAATTTGAAATATATTGCCTTTAAGAGCATTTTATACTATTCATACTTTGCTAAATTATGTAGGAAACACAATCAGTGTTACCAAGTCCTGAGCTTGAGAATAAAAGTCAATAGCCTTTTCAAACTTGAATTTAGTTTTACACAGCATTTGAAATCATAGTGGCAGGTGTATTAAGTCACTTTTGTTATTTCGTTTCCTGTTCTAGTCCATGAGGCTTAGCTTACTAATTTTATTGTCTACAATGTTTAGCTGTTCTGAGTTTAAAGGTATCTGGACTTGAGATTATAAAAAAATGCATTTTCAGACTTTAAAAATATCATATATATTAGAATCTCTGGTAAATATTTCATTACCATTTATTTCCGAACCACTGTGTGATTAGACAGAGTAAGTGAGGCTTCTAAATTATTGTGACAACATCTGCCATATCTTTGTCATTTTGCTAGCCATTTGCCACCATAAAATATCAAGCACTGTTTGGGCTTATCACCCTAACCACTTCAGTTTTGTAGTTTTTGTTAGCCTCAACAAATTAATCCTACACATGCATTTGTCTGTTATATAAGCCATGCAGGAAATTCTGAATTATGTTACCTCTATATATGTGAAATTTGGAAAAAAATATTAAAAGCTAAGGGTGATCAGTCAGAGTAAGTGGCAACCCATCTGGTTCAGTGATTAAAGTCTGAACCTGAAACTGTGAATTACTAGATTCTATCTGTGGCTTTGCCATCAATTTGCTGTATGACTGTTAGTAAGAATTTTCTTCCAGGAATTAGTTTTCAGATATGGCTAAAGCAAAATAATATATATGACATAGAGAGACTTTAAGAACTCAAGACAAGAATCATTTTCCTTCCTAAAAAATTACATACTTTATTACAGAGACCTTTTTGAGAGTTTGAACTACTCACAATTAAATGAATGCATTATCTCAGTTTTAATACTAATCAAAACATTAGCTGAAGAAAATATATTAGTACCTGGAATACTTTTAAATGCTGTTCAAATAGGCAGTAAGACTGTTAGCCATGTTTGGATACTGTTATGTACAGCAGAAATTTTATACTGCTTAAATTATTTATGAGATTGTGGTAGTACTTAGAAACCAAGAGAGCATCCAGAAAAATTGCTAATATCTATATTCACTTTACATCTTTTCTATTTTTTACTTTTTTGCCTCCATTTGCAGCATGACAAATCTCTGTCCCTCCTCTTCCTAGTATTTTACTGTCAATTATGTCCCAGCTGCAAGTAATTGTGCCTCCAAATCCATGTAACAGAGATTTCTCAGAATGTGTTCTTGTTCTTGGTGCTTGCTTTATGGGTTTCTAAATCTTCTAAAAAATCTTAAATATTTTACAGGCCTTTCCATTCAAACAACAAAATCCATACAGAGCTCTGAGTGAAATTAAACCACAGAAATGTATAGGGAATTGTCTGAATCAATATCCCCATTATGCAATCCATAAAATAGTTCTATATGTTTATCTATGTGTGGAAGATGCATTTATTGTATATAATCAGAATCCTTTTCTGCACTTATTGTCACACATTTGTTGTACATAAACAGAATTCTTTTCCACAGATATTGTCATATTTTTTCACAGTAAACAAAATAATTAGGGTGTGTTAATACTATGTGTCTCTCCCCCCCCCCAAAGGAAATAGACAGAGGCTAACATGAAATTGACTTGCATGATGGGGGAAGGTATTTATGAGTCCCAACTTCATGGCATTCTGGAACTGCAGATTGCTTCTACTAGAAGATCCCCCCACCACGAGTGGGAGATAAAGCTTATTTTTGGTCTAAGTCCTTTATCTGAATAAATGAGGCTCACTCACACCATGGAGGGCAATCAGTTTTACTCAAATTGGACTTATTGAAATACTAATTTCATCAAAAACTTGTACTCACTGAAGTACTTAAAATGAAATTATAGCCAAATATGTGGATATTGAGGCCTCACCTAGATGAAAAAGTCTGTTCTGATCATTTCACATGGACGAGATCACACAATAGTGAAAATAGTGCTGTGCTGTGAATATTATTATCTCCTTTTCACATTTCTAAAGCAAATTGATGCCACAGCTTTCAGCAAACAGCCCTTTGCCTTTAGTGCTCTCATATATAAATTAGTAAAACTAAATATATCTGCAAATAAAGTCGAAATGACTAAAGAAAAACAAGACATTAAAATATACTTGGCACAACAAGTATGGGTACAGTGTAAGAACTTTTCTAATTTTGTTAATATTTTATTAGACAGCATTCAACCATGCCTACTGATGGTTATCTAAAGTGTTACGAATTAATTTAAGTGTCAAATATCCCGCAACTTCCATTTTACATCATATTTGCTGGCAATTACCTTGTGATAGATTTATAGTTAAGAAAATTTGTTTGTTAATATGTTCAAATGAATTAATATTTAGTAGACACTAAAACATGCAATTATACTATCTAGTTCAAAAATGGTTTCATTATCTCACAACTAGCTCATCTATTATCAATAACTCCCTGCAATGCCTTGGCAACACCTAACTGACTTTTTAAACGTACATTTATATTTTCCGACACTAGTTGTTATCATAAGAAGAGTATCACTTCTTAATAGCGGTTTCTTTCAATTCCACAATATCCCAAATGTTGCCTACCATGTAGGATGTCTTAGAACCTGTCTTATTTAGGTTTTTTATTGCTGTGAGGAAACACAATGACAAAAACGCAATTTCGGGAGGAGAGGGTTGATTTGGCTTACACTTCCACATTGCTGTTCATCAGTGAAGGAAGTCAGGACAGGAACTCAAACTAGGCAGGATCCTGAAAACAGGAGCAAGTGCAGAGGCTGTGAAGGGGAGCTACTTACTAGCTTGATTCTCAGGGCTTGCTCAGCCCACCTTCTTGTAAAACCCAGGACCAGTGATGGCATCACCCAACATGGGTTGTCCCTTCTGCATTGATCACTAAATAAGAAAAATGCCTTACAGCTGAATCTCATCTTCAAATTTCCTCAATTGAGACTCCTTCCTCTCTGATGACTCTAACTTGTGTCAGGTTGACACACAAAACCATCCAGTAGGGTACCTCACTAGATTTTGCATCTGGATAATATTGCATAATGTGCATGTATGCCTTCTTATTTCATGCAATAGACATTTGAGAAGCTTACAGATTTATCTATTATACATACTGATGATATAAAAAATGTGTGGGATTTTGTAGAATATATTGTTTCAGTTATGTAAACATAATAGTCAATTACTATATTATTTGTCTAATTGTAAAAAAATACTATTGATTTCAGGAATATATGAGAAATTTGTTGATTTTGCTTTATGATATCATCATAAAAGAGCAACTTGCTACTTCCCTCCATATTTTTCATAAGGATTATAAGTAATTAAAGTAGATAAGAAATAACTAATAATCATTAAGGAAGAAGATGATGTCACTAATTTTCATATTATTAATACATTTCATATTTAATACATCTCCAAGGGATTTTGTTTGATGTAGACTTGTTTGGTGAATACACATTATCTCATTTGCATATGAAATAAAATGAGTATTGTAACAATTTATGCAATATATTCAGTTAGAAAGTAAGATCCTAAGGCCTGCCCTTAAGTGTGGTTGATATACCTGGTATTATTCCACTGAAGCAAACTGAGTATCTATCCCAGTAGTGAAGATTGCAAGTAGCTTCCTGGTTAGGGGTGGGACTTTGTGTTCACTTCTACTTCTTCTTACTGGTATTTCATCTGGATTGTTCTTACACAGGTCTTGTGCACATGGTCAGCTTTGCAGTAAGCTCGTATTTGGTTCAGCTATGTCTAGAAATGCTGTTTCCTTGGAATTTTCCACTACCTCTGGGTCTTAATAATCTTTCGCCTCCTCTTCTGCATTGATCCCTGAGACTTGAAGGCTAAGTGATGATAAAATAGGCCTTTTAGGGCTGAGCACTCTAAGGGCTCTTCTGAAACTGTCCAATTGTTGGTCTCTGTGTTAATTGCTATCTATTGAAGATATTTCTCTGATGAAGGGTGAATGATTCTTTGATCTACGGCTAAGGAATATAAAATTAAGAGTCATTTTATTGCTGTGATAATTTAATAGAATAATAGTATTAGTGTTTCCCCTAGGGAATATTTCCATGATATTTCTAGTTTCAGGTTCTTTGAATCATACACAGTGCCAGGCATGAGTTTCATCTTACAGACCTGTCCTTAAGTCCAAACAAAAAGTGAATGTCTACACTTTCATAAGATCTGTGCTATAATTATACCATTGATATATCTTTCAGACAGTTTACTCATTTACCTCTCTTTGCTTTTATCTGAGTGAGATTTATATCATTTCGCCCTCATGTAGTGTGTATAATAACTTCCATCACTATGAATACTAGTCAGTAAGTTTGAAGCTTCACATTAAGCACCAATTTTTTAATAGTATGTGATGATTTCATCAATAGTGTCTTTCCATCATGTTGAAAAAGATAATCAATACCACTGGCAATATCCTGCAATGTTTGATAGGCTTTATTGGAACTCTCCAGACAATTATTTCAGTAGAAGTAACCCATCTCTGGTATGGGGGTGGGTTAATTCATGGCATATAATGCCTAGTTAGGGCCTTGATTCTCTCCTTATATGGTAACTCAATTTAAATGTATTTTTATGTATATACTTTGGAAACTGAATATGGTAGTTGGTGTCCACATGGTTTGTCCAAAGGCCTTAGTGTTCTAAGCCCTCTATGTATTCTGTCATCAAACCCACCTCCCATCTCACTCCATTTTAACATTCCTACTCTAATTTACTCTTGATCCCTTTTCTGTTTTCCCCTCTTTAGAAGATGCCCTCTTTCCATCAGATCACTTACTAACTCCCTAACTTTGGTATACTTCTGTTCTAGGAGACAGCTTCTATTATTTTCCTACTTCATATGTTCTGGAGTTGTTTCCAGGAAGAAGCTTTGAGAAAAGTTTCAGCCATTTGATTTGTCACACTACCTGTTCCTCAGAGACTTGATTTGCAATCAACAATTATGCAAATTTCTTATCAAGTTACACTTTCAGAATTAAATTTTCAATAACATGCAGCCATTACCACAGAAAATATGACAAAATGTCAGGGATGGGGACTAGATGGAGTAATCAAAATTGTGAGGCCCTGAAAGTAATTCAAATACCGGAAGTCTTCCTTTTCCATGTGCTGTAATTTTCAGGAAAATATGAAGGAAATAAAACTCCTATAGTTCATTGTTCATTTAAGATACAGCTAATTCCCAGTTGCATTTATGCATCACTTTTTATGAAAATTCTTGGTAACTTACAGCTTAAGTTTTATTAAATAATGGTGATAATTTTAAATGGGGTTCATGGTAAATTGAAAATTTATGTCATTCCCACTGTACTTGCTTGGGGTACCACAGTTAGATGGAGCATTTGATTGTTTTCTTTATCCATTAAGTCACTAGATAGCCTTGGATAGTTTATAACATGTTAATTAAATCATTACTAATTCCTTAATAAGGTGATACCATGTGCTATTAATTTATGATTTATCATTATCTGAAAGGATAGTACACCACCGGTTACTTAGAATAAATATTTAATATTGTGTGTTTTGATATACAAAGAATATATTTTATAGAGTTTTAAAAAATAGAGTTGCTGACTGCGCATCTCTTTCATGTGTAATTAAGAAACTTAAGGTAAAATTAGGAGGACACTTACCAGCAATGTTTTAAGAAGTCTTTCTATATCTTGAGGGTTCTTTGTACATTTGGGGAAAGAAATTAACTTCATTCAAATCTTTTATTACAAAAAGACAAAGATTTCTTTTGGGAGATTTGGATTTCCCTCTTCTTTTAAAAATATTTTTATTTTATAATTAATTTAATTTTTCATATCAGTCGCGAATTCCCCTGTCCTCCCTCCTCCCACCCTCTAGCCTTCCTTCCCAATCCACCCCCCATTCCCACCTCCTCTGAGGCAAGGTCTCCCCTGGGGAGTCAACCCAGCCTGATAGATTCAGTTGAAGCAAGTCCAGTCCCCTCCTTCCTAAACCAAGGCTGAGCAAAGTGTCTCAGCATAGGCCCTAGGTTCCAGAAATCCAGCTCATTTCCTTCTAATGTTAGGACTCATAGTTTAAGCAAAGAAAATATCTCTGATCTTTCCTAATCCTACCTCCAAATGTGTGATTATTAAAAATAACATCTTTACATGTTCCCTTTTGAAAATTTGAAATATTTTTATGTCACATTTACAATCTATATTTTTCCTAATCTCTTCATGAGTCCCAGCAACAACATGTGGCTGACACTTTCTTAAATAATATGTTATTTGCAATACTGTATTTCATTAATGCTGAAATTTTTATATTGTAAAAACTATCAACAAATGCTTTAATTTAGCTTCAATTGTATGAATTATGGTCATATCATTCAACTTCAAAAGGTATATTTAATTTTAACGAGTGCTTTTTCTAGCAGAAAGAAATTTAGTCAGCATAACTGGTATTTTCATTTGCAGAAGATGCATAAAAAAGAACAATATTTGGGGCAGCAAAATTTCCCATTGTGAGGTTTCCTTTATTTGGACAGAAAGTTACTAATAAAATTAAATTGTTAAGATTTGGCAAACTTGGGTCCCAGAACACTCTACGAGCAGGACACACTGTAGGTGGAAATTTTTGTGACTAAGTTGGTTTCCCAATCCCTCCACTTGAGGCATGGCAGTTACAGAAGATGGCCTGTTCGGACTGCATGTCCTGCATTAGTAGGAGTCTTTGCTAGGGTTATCCTTGTAGATTCCATGGAGTTTCCCTTGCACTAGTTTTTCACCTCAGTCCCAAAATGTGTCCCCAATTCCAGTCATTTCTCCCAGCATTTTCTCCCTCCCACCCAACTTGAAAGCTCCTGTTCCCAACCCCACTCACCCACAGTCAACCTGCGGAATCTATTCTATTTCCCCTTGCCAGGGATTTCCATGAATCTCCCTTGAACTCTCCTTGTTGCTTGCATCTCTGGGTCTGCGAATTGTAGCATTATCATTTACTTAACAGCTAATTTGCACTTATGAGTTAGTATATGCCGTATTTGTCTTTCTGGGTCTCAGTTACCTCACTCAGGATGATCTCTTCTAGCTTTGTCTATTTGTGGTACAAATTGTGTGATATCGCTGTTTTTAACAGCTGAGAAATACTCCATTGTATGACTGTACCACGTTTTCTTTATCCATTGTGCAGTTGAGGGACATGTAGAATGTTTCCAGTTTCTGGCTATTATGAATAAATCTGCTATGCGTATAGTTCAGCAAGTGTCCTTGTTTTAGGATGGAGTGTCCTTTGGGTATATGCCCAAAAAGACCAGAGAGACTTCATTCAGCAACTGATGGGAGCAGATGAAAAGTGCCACAGCCAAATATTAGGCAGACCTCTGGGAGTCCTGTGGGGGAGGGGAGGAAGAATTGGAGGAACCAGAGGGGTCAGGGACACCACTAGACATTGCCCACAGAATCAACTGACCAGGGCTTATGTAGGCTCACAGAAATCAGGGAGCCTGTAGGGGTCTGACCTATGTCCTTTGCAAATATGCTATTATTGAGTAGCTGGGTGTTCTTGTGGTGTTCCTAAGAGTGGGAACAGGGGCTATCTCTGACTGCTTTGCCTGCTTGCCTGCTTGTGGGACCCCTTTCTTCCTACCAGATTGCCTCATACAGCCTGGATGTGATGGTGTGTGTCTGGTCTTATTGTAGCATGTTATGCCATATTTGGTTGATGTCCTTGGGATGCCTGCTTTCTTCTCAGGGGATATGAGGTGGAGGGGTAGGGGAGGGTAATTCTTGGGGAGAGTTGAGATTGTGAGAGAGACTGAGGGGATGGGAGGGGAGGGCAGATTGAAGTCAGGATGTAATATATGAGAGAAGAATTTTAAAAAAGATCTTGCAAACTATAATTTGAATTCTTTATGAGTATTTGTGGAAGGTATTTTAATTAATTCTCATAACAATTCAATAGAAAGGCTTTGATTAATCCTGATTTATGGATGAGAAACTACTAGAGTAAACAGTTGCAACAGGCAATCTATATTGTAGCACATCAGCACTGTTTTTGGCTAGTGTATGAGGCTGTCTGAAATAAAGGAGCTTTAATATCTGCCACATTTTAGCACATTTTTTGTAATGATTTTTGCAAAATGTAAATATATTTTCATTGTCTCATGTGGTTAAAAATATTTTCATTGAAAACATGTCCCAATAGCTGGGTATGGTGGCACAAACCCTTAATCCCAGCATCCAGGAGACAGAGACAGACAGGTGTAATTCTTTGAGTTCTTGCTATCCTGGTTACTGAGAAAGATACAGACCACCTATGACTACATAACAGAAAGAGGGCATATGATAAAAAGATAACAAAACGAAACAAAAACTAATAAACAACAAAACCAAAATATCCCCCGATATCTCAGCCATATTGCTACAAGGATTAAAAGAGAATATTTGTAATATTGATGCTTATCAATTATCTCTAGGGTTGACAATGTCTCTGACGTTTTGAAGACCTGTATCAAAGAGCAGATTAATAAATAACCAAGAGCTTCAAGCAACACATGTAAGCAGGTGTCTCACAATTCTGGCCTTAGAGACATCTACAGACACTTCCAGGAATGAAATATCATGAAATTAATTTAATGAGATATCATGAAGTTAGAAACTCCCTCACATACATTACTATGACAAAATATTTACCATCTGGCTTTCCTGTCCAAATAGAAATCCAATTGATCTGTTTAATGAACCTTATCATCATCATCACTTTATCCAGTATTGATTATTGAGGTAATTCAAGGCCATTGATGTTTGAATGTTTAGTCAATGTAATTTCAATCTCTATCCATAGAAAAAGATTGTATAATACATCTTTCTGTAGTTATAGTCACATGAGCTTTCATTATATCCAATCTTATAAAACATATAATTTTGTAAATTGTATTTGATAATATAAAGTTAATATGCTAAAGCAATTTAAACATATAGGCAAATATTTAAAGACTTTACTGTTGGTGAATATAAACATACAAACAACCAATCCTCCAAAACAAGTACTACTTCATACAACTCTTAATGTCCAAACCTAAGGACCAGAGTTTAATTCCTAACATACAAGGTACAGAGAGAGAACAAACCCCCACACGCACATCAATGTATACATAAGTTAGTAAGCAAATAAGTGAGTCAACTAAAAGATTTAAAGACATATGACTTTTGTTATAGATCAGTAAACAGTTAATGCTACAATTAAACATTTTAATATGCTAATATGTTTTGAAACTTTGAAGAATAATAATCATATGATACTTTCAAGAAGGTAAAAATAGTTTTGGTAAAAGATATTTTCAAAAGCAGACACATAGAGTATATTTTTACAAAATATACACATATACCATTATTAACATATTTATTAGAAAATTAAGCTTGATATGTTGTCTCCTTAATAAGCATAGACAGCAAAAATACATTTAATTATCTATATATGATTAAACACTTAAGGGATTAATTAATTAGTTGGCATTTTCAATATTCCAAAGGATGAAAATCACTGTTTATGAATTATAATTATTAATGTGAACAGATGCAAAGGATGAAAGCACCATTTATGCATACATATGGCACACACATCAATTTTTAGCTTACACTTGATTATGAAGACAGGTAAATATCATCTTAGCTTTACCATGGGTATAAAATCTGTTAGGGAAATATTCACAACAGCATTGCTCATGGACCTCCAACATATGCACTAGTTTTCAAATGCTAGCTCAATAGGTCTTTGGGAAAAAACCAAGCTAAAATCATTTTCAGTAATGTCAATATCCAATTTTAGTAAGATTTGGTGTTTTACAAAATATATTTTAATTATATGAAAATAATATGAAAACTTTCCAGGAATTTTATATTTACCTGTCTTCTGATATAAAATTAAAATACAAAAATAAGTATCCATCATCTGTGTATTACTTATTTCATAGAAGTCCTGGGAGAACCTGAGTCATCATTATTTACTACAACACCGTTCATCCTGCTAGTTTGCCACTAAATTTAAATATTAAGGTTCAAACTTGGATATGTAGTGTTAGTTTTAAACTGTAATTTTCCCCTCTATTATTTTAACTTAAAAGTGTTGCTTGATGAAAATAAAATTTATGTAATAGTTCACTTCTTTTTTTTATTACAATTCTTTATACTGATGAAACCCCAATATGCTGATTTCGATGACAATCCAAAAAAAGAAATAAAAATAGTTACAAAAACCTCATTCACAATTGTTGGGATTACAAAGTTGTCCACCACTCAGGAAATCAGTGGAGAGGATCCACAAAAAGCTGAAAACTAATCCACCATATGACTCAGTCATACCACTCCTTGATTGACATATACCTGAAAACCTGGAGAGCCTACACCACAGATCACCATCTTCATTGCCAATCTATTCAGAATACTTTGGAAATAGAAGAAACCTAAGTCTCCTCTATCTTCTGAAAAGATAATGAAGGATGGTATTTATACACTATTCTACTCAGCTGTGAATACAAATGAAATCATGCAATCCTCAAATAAATGGATGGAATAGAAAAGATCATATTAAGTGGGGTAACGCAGACCCAGAAAGACAAATATTGTATATCCTCTCTGACCTGAGGTTCTGAGTTCCCAATATTCCGATGTAAGTACATAATACGGAATAAATGTGGAAACTATGAAAGTCAAAAGAAACAATGGGGTAAGGAACAAAGAGAGGGGGTGCATCGAGGTGAAAGTGATTTAAAGGGGGGAGATGGGGAGTGTAATTAAGGAGGGTGAAGGAGACAAATAGAGAAGAAGGAGGGTAAAATAAGAATAAGGATGTCTAAAAAGTCATGGAGAATCCTATAATTCACTACCTTCCTAAAAAAGTACCTGTATGTGTAAGTTACTGTATAAATCTTACATGGTTTAAATCAAAATTTTCCATTTGGGTTGACAATGTTCTCCAGAAAAGCCACTAACTGTTTAACAAAAACCCCAACACCAGGCATAATAAATATTCTTTTTAGTTGTTAGTCATAATTCCACAAGAGACTCTCAAAACATTATACACTATTGCTTTTGCCCCCTGGTTCTTCTCCAGAGTTAACTCCCTATAGGCTAATCCCCTATAAGAGACTATGTACCTCTGTTACAGACACAGAGAAATTGAACTAAATATTACCTGAAATCTTTCTCCTTCATGACTAGCTTTCATGATACCAGAAGGAACTATGAAAGTTTCTAAAAGGAGAGAAGCAACCAACATTCCTAACCAACAATCATGTCTATGAACTACAACAATGATAATCATAGCACAATAACTCTTAAGGGTTGAGTATTGGCACACACACCTTGGTGGTAGCCAATAGGTCCTTAATTGGACTAACCATGAGGGCAACTCTCCCATGGTACTAGAAACCTAGTCAACTCCTTGAGGTTAGTGAAAGAAAAATCTTTGAGAGGACACTATAAATCCCATATTACTAAATTAGGAGAATCCCAAAATACATTCTAAATATGTATTTATTTAGATAAGTGTAGTTCTTTCCATTCCTCAAGGAAACTTCTATTTCCAACAAAGACAGCAATAAAAACTTGATCAAAATAAAGACTGCATCAATAGGCACACTAAGAAGGAATTCTTACAACATTTCAACCCTGGATGAAGAACTCTAGGCAACTAAGAAATATTGAGAGTGGGAGAAATAGTTTTCTCCAGGGAAGAGTTTACCAATTGACTATCCATAATCAAATGGACAGCCCTGAAAACACATGATTACAAGTAACATTATACAGAATACACATAATGTATTTCCATCATGAGGAAATGTATACACAAATAAAAGAGAGTGTGTACTGAATAAGAGCAAGGGGGTGCATGGGAAGGATTTGGCTGGAGAAAAGGGAAGTTAGGGAATGTTGCAGTTATATTACATTATAAAAATAAAATAAAAATATTTTAAGTACCACAGTGTTTTTGTTCCACAATATGAATCAAAACTTAGTATAGAGGATTATTATTGATTTTCTGCATTCAGTGGAGTCAGCTCTTTGGATAATCCTCAATAATATTGTTTTATTTCATGAATTCAACTATTATCTTCCAATTCTATAATCAGCTAATTCATCAGAGAAAACATAGGAAGATAGAAAATAACTGTACACACAGCATCTAGTCAGTAATGGTGAGTAAAATGGAAGATTCGGAGATGAGGACTCATCGGCCTCCAGTCTGAGGAAGCAAGACCAGCTGAGGATCCAGCGAGGTGAGATAGCTGTGGCTTGTTCTATTTCTCTGACCTTCCAGCATTTACCCCAATACCTGGCTCAGGTTTGATTTTATTAATAAGAACTTTTAAGATTCATGCTACATCTGGCGCCCAATGTTCGTGGTATGAATTCATGAAAAAGCTGTGGCCTTGTGGGCCCCAGTTCAGGCCCAAGCTACACTCAGCTGGTTGTGGTGGAGCATGCTGGTAGGATTTGCTGAAGGAGGCAGAGGCAGGAGGATCCTGAGTTTGAGGCCGGCCTAGGAGGCTTGCTAAGGAGAAGCTTCGGTCAGGACCTGGGTACAAACGGTGGCAGTGGGACCATGGAGGCAGTGGCTGCTGCTCCATGTTGCTGGCTGCTTCTCATCATGTTGGTGACTGCGGTGATGCTGCTACCTGGGACGAAGAGTTTACTACTGCTGGTTCAGAGAAGAATTGCCAGGACCATTGTGTTACAAGAAAGCATCGGCAAAGGTCAGTTTGAAAAAGTTTGGCAAGACAAATGGTGGGGAGAAATTGCTGTGAAGATTTTCTCTTCTAGGGAAGAATGTTCATGGTTCTGAGAGACAGACATTTATCAGACTGTGTTTGCTCCAAACCATAGAGGAGGCACAAAAAAAAAAATAAATCTAAAGGGAACCATGACCACGCCTAACAGTGACTTTGAAATCTTCAAAAGGATGAGGGGACCCCACAACGATGATTCTACATGGACTATGGTAAAGCCATTAAGCTGATTAACACCAAGGAAAGATCAACTTTGGACTACAAACTGGTCAGGACAATTTTGAGATGACTAGCTGAGATGATCCAGCTTGACAGACTACTCGAGCAAGGACTTATGACAAGCCCTAAATTTTCCTATTATAAAGAGACTGGATAAATGATACAGGAATTGACACTTAACCTAAAATTTTTCTTTTCAAGATTCCCTAAAGATATCTTCACCCCTAGAAAGAAAAAAGAAAAAGAGAAAATAGATATGAGATAGATCATCGAATCTACTCTGAGAAAAAAAGATAAAGAAAAATAGGATAAATAGGTAGATCACTGAATCTACATTGAAGAAAAATGGGGAAGATATAAAAATGAAAAAAGGTAGATTACTGAATATATTATGAAAAGAAAATAGAGAGAATATGGATATGATAAGATAAAAAGGGAGATTATGGAATCTACTTTTAAAAAGGAACTACTTGTTTTAAATAGGATAAGTAATGAAAAATTTTTGTCTGAATTTGTCAAATATTTCTGGACTGGACACTGGTTTTATATATATAATGGAGTTTTTATCTGAATCTGTCAAATGTTTATGGACTAGACATCATTAATGTAATCTTGACTGTGCATATTGTATATACTTATTGGATATAATTTTTCTTGTATTAGTTATAAGATTTTTTAATTTTAGACAAAAAGAGAGGAAATGCGGTGGTATTGTGTTCCCCAAAATATTGTGTACCTTAATAAACTTATCTGGGGTCAGAGACAGAACAGCCACAATATTAAACATGAGGATAGGCAGTGGTAGCATACGCCTTTAATCCTAGCATTCCAGAGACAGAAATCCCTCTGGATCTCTATGAGTTCAAGGCCACATTGGAAACGGTCAGGCGTGGTGACACACGCCTTTAATCCCAGTAAACCAGCCTTTAATCCCAGGGAGTGGTGGTAGAGAGCAGAAAGGTATATAAGGCGTGAAGAAACTCGAGGCATTTGGCCTGGGTAGGCATTTGGCCTGGGTAGGCATTTGGGCTGGTTAAGCATTCAGGCTTCTAACAGCAGTTCAGCTGAGAGTCATTCGGATATGAGGATCTGGCGAGGTGAGATAGTTGTGGCTTGTTCTATTTCTCTGACCTTCCAGCATTTACCCCAATACCTGGCTCAGGTTTGATTTTATTAATAAGAACTTTTAAGATTCATGCTACATCATTTGACAAAAAACTTTTATTATTTTTGCTCTTCAGGCTACAAATTAACATATATAATACAGAGAGATAACTTGTTTGGATTATCTTTAATACTTGATAAAGCTTTTACTACATTTTCCTTTAAAACCTTGTATATATTTGTGCTGGAACAATGGCTTGGTGGTTTAAAGAACTTGCTGCTTTTGCAGAGGACCTAGGTACAGTTCCCAGAACATACACAGCACTTCACATCTGCCCTTACCACCATTTTCAGAGAATCTGATACCCTCTTCTCACCTCCATGGTGCAGCACAGACATCTGGCACACAGGGCACCTTCAGGTAAAACACATATAAATTAAAAAATAAATAAATCTAAAAAAATATTTATATATTGCTGAAATGAAAAAGGATGAACTTCATCTTACTGTTTTCATGGATTCATAAGAAGATCATAAAATCAATAAAATAAATCTTTGAGTACTTAATTTCAGTATAGCACAAATGGATTTCAAGATATTATGAATAAATGCTAAACTCATATGAACAGCAATCTGAAATGCAAGATTTGCAAACTATATTGAATAGGAGAACACAATATTTTGATCGTTTGAATGGCAACAATACTATAAGTATGTTCAATGTCTTAATAGATTTCAATCTTAAAATGATGCATCAGTATTCACTTATATAATACTATCTTTTGGATTCTGTAGTCAGAAAACTGAATATATTTCATCTTTATGACCTTAAATGTTCTTTTTTTTAATTTTTAATTTTTTTATTTTATTTTACAATACCGTTCAGTTCCACATATCAGCCATGGATTCCCTTCTTCTCCCCCCTCCCACCCCCCTCCCCTTCCCCCCAGCGCACCTCCCATTCCTACCTCCTCCAGGGCAAAGCCTCCCCGGAGGACTGAGATCAACCTGGTAGACTCAGTCCAGGCAGGGCCAGTCCCCTCCTCCCAGGCCGAGCCAAGCGACCCTGCATAAGCCCCAGGTTTCAAACAGCCAACTCAGACTTTGAAGGAATAGCTACAGAATGTGGCCTAACACATTAAGACAGTAAGATGAAGTTCATCCTTTTTCACTTCAACAATATATAAATATTTTTTTAGATTTATTTATTTTTTAATTTATATGTGTTTTACCTGCAGGTGCCCTGTGTGCCAGATGTCTGTGCTGCACCCATGGAGGTGAGAAGAGGGTATCAGATTCTCTGAAAATGGTGGTAAGGGCAGTTGTGAAGACTGTCCACAAGGACAACTAAGACTCCTAGCAAGAGTGGAGAGGGTGCCTGAACTGGCCATCTCTTCTAATCAGATGGGTGAATACACTATCATCACAGAGCCTTTATCCAGTAACTGATGGAAGCAGATGTGGAGATCCACCGCCAAGCTCTGAGAGTCCAGCAGAAGAAAGGGAGAAGGGATTGTATGATCCAGGAGGGTCAAGATTATGACAGGTGAACCCACAGAGACAGCTAACCTGAACTGGTGGGAGCCCATTGACTCTGGACTGATAGTTCCAGAACCTAGGCCTCTGCATGTGTGTAACAGTTGTGTAGCTTGATCTGTTTATAAGGCTCCTAGCAGTGTGATCAGGGCCTATCCCTGGTGCTTAGCTGGTTTCGGGAACCTATTTTCCATCCTGGATTACCTCACCCAGCCTTGATTCAGAGGTAGGAGCTTAGGTCTGCCTCAACTTGATGTGTCATTCTTTGGTCATACCCATGGAAGGCTTGCCCCTTTCTGAACAGAGAGTGAAGGGAGTGGATGGGGGCGGGGTGTAGATGGAAAGTGGGAGGAGGGAACAGAAGGAGAGGAGAGAAAAGAAACTGTGGTCATCATATAAAATAAATGAGAAAAAAGTGTTAATTAAATAAAAGAAAAAAATGGGAAAATACCCTCTTATCAAGGCTGAACAAGGCAACACAGTAGAAAGATAAGAATGTCAAGCTCAGGCAAATGAGTCAGAGACACCACCCTGTGGTGATATTTTGTTGTACTCTAATATAACTTCTCTGAAGATCAGATCGGAGGACAGAGCCAGGCACAGAATTAGACACAGAGGTCAGGCAGTGGTAGCACACATCTTTAATCCTAGCATTCCAGAGGCAGAGATCTGTCTGGATCTCTGTGAGTTCAAGGCCACACTGGGCTACAAGAGATTGATCTGGTCTAGGAGAGAAACAGCCAGGCATTGGTGGCACACACCTTTAACCCCAATATTTGTGAAGCACACAGGCCATTAATCCCAGCACTAGAATAGTTGAGATAGGAAGTGAACTGGCTGAGCAGAGAAAAGCATATAAGACATAAGGAGACAGGGACTAAAGAATCCTCTTCGGCAGGGGACTCAGGAGCATTCAGTCTGAGGATTCATGGAGGCTGAGGAGTTGGCAAGGTGAGAAGTTGCTGTGGCTTGTTTCCTCTGATCTTTCAGCATTTACCCAAATATCAGGCTCCGGATTTTTAATAAGACCATTTAGAATTCATGAAACTCCACCCACTCACATTGTTGGGAGTCCTACAAGAACACCAAGCTACACAACCATAAGGTACATGAAGGGGACCTAGCTCAGACACATGCAGGCTCCCTGACTGTCGCTTTAGTCTCTGTGAGCCCTATGAGCCCTGCTAAGTTTATTCTATGGGCCTGTTCTCCTGGTGTATTCGAACCCTCTGGCTCCTGCGGTTCCTCTGTCATCTCTTCTTCAGGTTTTGCCTGGCTCTACATCAAAAGCTGGAAAGTTTGTGGAGAAAGAGGAACCCTCTTTTAATGTGGGTGGTAATGCAAATTTTTGTAGCCAATCTTGAAAACATCATGGAGGTTCCACACAAAGCTAAACTAAATCTACTATAGAATTCAGCAACACCCTCTTTGGCATACACCCACAGGACACAACATACTATTTTGTGGCACTTTCTCAGCAATATTTATTCTCATATTACCTTTTAAAATGCTTTTGTTTTCATTTCCAATTTATGTTTGAACTAATTATTTCAACTGTCTAAAACCAGCAACAGTTTTTTTCATCTAAAAAATTTTCTAATATTCCAGTAAATGTTATTGGAGGTTTAAAAAGCATAATGATTGCTAATATCTAAATAGTAGGGTACATAATAATATTTAAATAGTAGGGTACATGCTTATTTTTTCCTGTCCTTTCATAGGAATATAGCTTACTAATTAATTTTAACTTTATTTTACTCTAAAAAAATAGCATTCATTTTTCCTCAATGTTTCCAGTGAAAACACAACTTAATAATTCAGTAAAATCACTAGTATGGCTAACATGTAGAGTCAGTTATTGCCACTTTGTAATACAGAGTTATTCCTCCTCAGAGTTTGGTTGTATAACTATACTAGTCATGAAGAATTACAGTCAAGTCCATGCAGGAACCTATATTGTGGCCTTTGAAAGTCAAGATCATATTTTGATTAACAGAAGTAATAATTGTAGCCTGTGAGAGGGTAGACTTTATTAAACTCCTTGTGTCCAGCCGTGATTCTTACAGAAGGAGTAGCCTCAAGCTCCTACTGCCTGGGGACTTTGAATACTTCTGGTGCATTGTGATTTCGGTTCAGTTTCCTTTTCATGCTGAATTGTGTGTTTCACTAGAACAAGGGACTTGTCTTATTCACTCATTCATCATTCATTTCCTGCGTTTGTTCATTGTTTCATTCAGCATTCACTCATCTTGCAATTAAAACTAGTTTTAAAATGTTCACCTTAAGAGCATACAAAATATGCGATAAAATGGAAAAAGAAAATAACTGAAAGTTTGATAAGACTATTACAGGCTGCAAGATTAAACTATATTAATTTAAAAGAAAGGAGTTATCTGTTTCAAAACCCTATGATGACTAACTGTAAATCTGGTAAAAACTTAAGAAACGTTTGTTTAACAAATTACTTATATTTTCTCAAATACCCTATAAAGAATTAATTTTTATTTTTGTATTTTCCTTTATTGATAATAGATTTTTTCATTCAATATATTCTAATTAGAGTTACCCCTATACCAACTCCTTGAAGATCCATTACAACTCACTTCAACACCAAGTTCACACTCTTTCTTGTCTCTTAGAAAATAAACAGGCATCTAGAGAATAATAATGAAATAATAAAGAAAAATAACATTAAACAAAAACAAAACAAACAAAAAAGAGAAAACAAATTAAAAAGGAGCCAAATTAAAAACATGAGAAACTAATGTAGATGTGGAAACAAAAACATTCATACACACACACAAGAATCCCATAAAAACACAAAACTGACTGGAAACATGATATACTCACAAAAGACCTGTAATGTTGAATCAAAAGAAAGCCTGGCAAAACATTAGGAGACAAAGAACTGCTAACCATGATACTGAGTTCATGAATTGGGCCTGCTCTTACGAAAGGATTATATCCGCACTGCACTGATACTCCACTGGAGAGACCTCATTTTTCAGTTGTGAATTATTATCATTGGGAGATGCCTGTGGGGTAGGGATGGGGGATCTTAATTGGGTTGTTGATAAAAGAGGCTCCAAAAGAAGCCCCCCTCAAAACCCAGACCATTGCCAGCCATATCGATTGCTCTCCAAAAATGTGTAGTAAGGCATTTTTGCTGAAGACAATACCTGCAGAAGTCATTCAATGTAGAGTTGGTGCTGGGGCCTACATAGAGCCCTCACCAATACTCACAAATGTTCACAATATTGGAAAGCACATTGACCACCTCAAAATGATATTCTTAAACATCAACTCACCTACAAACTTTTCAAAATTTCTACATTGATGACATGCCTGTAAGATGTGCTAGGGTAATAGTAGCACAGAGCTTATGAGGCTAACTAACCAATATCTGATTGGATTTAAAGCCATAGATGGAACCAATCCTAAAAACTGCTCAGGTGAACATGAGCTTGACCAAATACACCAAGGACCTAGGGAAAAACAAAATATCCCCGCTCTGCTAAATGAAAGTGGTAATAATATGTCTCCTAACAGCATTCTTCTATGCACATAAATCAGTGCCTTGTTCAGCCGTCATCAGAGAAGCTTGCTCTTGCAGCAATTGAGGACAAGTACAGATACCTACAGCCAGATAGTATGCAGACAGTTAGAGATCTTGCAACACTCAGTCCAAAAGGGAATGACTTCACTAAACCCTGTTCCTTGGGGATGAGGGAATCATGCCAAAGAGAAGGAGGAAAGAGTATAGGAGCCAGAGATGATGGAGGACACCAGGGGAACAAGGTCCGCTAAACCAAGATGAGCAAAACTCATATGAAGTCACAGAGACTAAAGTATCATGCAGAGGGACTGCATGTGTCAGTGCTAGATGGGATCCCAGCACTGATAGATGACATGTACACAAGGAGTCATATCTCAAAGCTTGTCTTTAAACATTTGATTAAAGTAAATAGCAAATAAAGTGCTACATTTGTGAAGCATTATATAAAATTTTAACTCTCTGAAATATATTCCATGTGTTACTTTTGTCTTATCTATAAAATAATAGATTATCCTTATCCAAATGTACTTTTCATAAATAAAAACTAGAGAAATATTTTTGATGTGGCCTTCTATGATCACCAGATTTTATTTTCTAGTTATTAAATAGGAAGTATAAGAAATAGTGAAACACTCCCTCATACAATGGTTCAGAGGTTTTCTTAAAGGTATAATAATTTGACTCTGCGTATATCAAATTGTACTTAAAACACATACTACAGATTTCAATATAATAGTTTTAATAAAGGACCAGTACTGAAATATTTATAAAAATTTAATGTGTACCAGTTTTATATCCAGATGCTTTGCTGAAAGTGTTGATCTGCTCCAGGATTTTTCTAGTGAAATCTTTGAGTCACTTATGCATAGTATCCAAATAGCTACAAATAAGGACGTTTTATCTCCTCTTATCATATTTATACCCTTTGTGTTGCCTTCTCTTGTCTGTTTTTCTAGCTAAGACCTTAAGAACTATGTTGAATAAAAGCATGTGGAGACTGTAGACAGATCTGCCTTGAAAAAGTATTTAAATAAGTAGTATTTTTATATTGAAGAAAAACCCCCTGAAGAGATATCAAGGAAACAAGATATTTCATTCAAGATTGGATTAAGAACAAACAACTAAAAAAATAACTTGCAGTTTACATAACCAAAAAGGTAAAGGAATTCTCCATAGATGCCATTTAGCAAAGTTAAATCAATTTCAGGTAAGTACTTTAAATAGAGCTTTAACCCCTAAGGAAAAAGAATTAGTCATCGGTCTCCCAACAAAAACAAGAACAAAAGCCCAGACAGTTTTAACACAGAATTTTACCAGAACTTCAAAGAAGAGTTAATGCCAATATGCCTTAAATTATTCCACAAAATTGAAACAGAAAGAACTTTACCAAAACCATTATATGAGGCCACAGTCACCCAAATTTCAAACCACACAAAGATTCAACAAAGAAAGAGGATTAGAGGCCAATTAGTCTTATGTATATGCAAAAATACTCAATAAAATGCATGCAAACTGAATCTAAGAACACATGAAAATAATCATCCACTATATTCATGTAGGCTTCATCCCAGAGATACAGGAATAATTCAAAATATGAAAATCAGTCAATATAATGCAACACATAAACAAACTTAAAGAAAAAATGAACACAATCATCTCATTAGATGTTGAAAATCCTTTGATAAAATCCACCACCAATTATTTGTAAAAGTCTTATAGATATTAGGGGTATGAGGGACCTACCCAAGCCTAATGAAGACAATTTACAGAAGTAAATACTCAATCAAATTAAATGAAGAGAAAATCAAAGAAATTCCACTTAAATCAGGAAAAAGACAAGGTTGTATACTTTCTCCATATCTATTCATTATAGTAACTGAGGTTCTAATGGGATCAGGGGATACAAACTAGAAAGGAAGAAGTCAAAGTATCATTACTGGCAGATGATATGATAGTAGATATAATCGATGCAAAAACATTTTCCAGGGGATGCTTACAATTGATAATACCTTCAGTGCTGCTGCTGTACGCAAAATTAACTCAAAAAATTCAGTAGTCTTCGTATACACAAATGAAAATCAAGGAATCAGCAATATTTACAATAGCCACAAATAATAAAAAATATCTTGATATTGCCGGGCGGTGGTGGCGCACGCCTTTAATCCCAGCACTTGGGAGGCAGAGCCAGGTGGATCTCTGTGAGTTCGAGGCCAGCCTGGGCTAACAAGTGAGTTCCAGGAAAGGCACAAAGCTACACAGAGAAACCCTGTCTCGAAAAATCAAAAAATATATATATATCTTGCTGTAACTCTAACCAATCAAGTGAAAGCCTTATATGACAGAGTATTGTAGAATATTATTTTAAAGTGTGTTAGTTTCATTAACTCTGTTAAGCTGTGTTACTGTGCCTGTCTAAAACACCTGATGTTCTAATAAAGAGTTAAATGACCAATAGCTGGGCAGGAGAGGGATAGGCAGGGCTGGCAGGCAGAGAGAATACATAGAAGGAGAAATCTAGAAGAAAGGAAGAAAGAGCAAGAAAAGGAGGAGAGGATGCTAGGAGCCAGTTACCCAGCTACACAGCCAGCCACAGAGTAAAAGTAAAAGTAAAAGTAAAATACACAGAAATAAGAAAAGGAAAAAGCTCCTAGGCAAAAGGTAGACAGGATAATTGAAACTTAAGAAACAAGCCAAGATAAGGCCAGCTATTTATAATTAAGAATAAGCTTCAGTGTGTGATTTATTTGGGAGCTGGGTGGCAGGCCCCGCAAAAGACAAAAAAAAAAAAAAAAAAAAACACCACCAACAAAGACTTCAAATCTTTAAATTAAGAAAGTGAAGAGAATACCAGAAGTTGTAAATATTTCCTATGCTTATGGATCAGGAGGATTAACGTAGTAAAAATAGTCATCTTCCTAGATGCAATATACAGATTCATTGAAATCCCCATCAAAATTCCAACACAATTCTTTATAGACCTTGGAAGGACAATACTTACTTCATATGGAAAAACAAAAGGCCCAGGATAGCTAAAACTATTCTGTGCAATAAAAGAGTATCCAGAGGTATCGCCATCCCTGACTTCCAGCTCTTTTACAGAACTATAGTATTTAAAAACTGTATGGTATTGACATAAAAACAGAAAGAATGATCAATGGAATCCACTCAAAGACTCAGACATAAATCCACATGCCTATGGATAACTGATTTTTAATAAATAAGTCAGAAATACAAAATGGAAGAAAAGATATATCTTCAACATATAGTGTTGTTCTAACTGGATGTCTGCATGTAGAAGAAGGCAAATTGATCCATATCTATCATCCTGCACAAAACTCAAGTCCAGATGGATCAAAGGCCTCAGTATAAATCCAGATGCACTGAATCTGACAGAAGAAAAAATGGGAAATAATCTAGAATGCATTAGAACAGGAAACAACTTTCTGAAAAGAACAACAATAGCACAGGCACTAAGATCAACAATTAATAAATGAGACCTCATGAAATGGAAACGTTTCTGTAAGGCAAAGGACATCATCAATATGACAAAATGGCAGCCTATGGAATGGGAAAAGATCTTTACCAACCCAACATCCAAAAGAGGGCTAATTTCCAAAATATATAAAGAACTCAGGAAGCTAGATATCCACAAAGCAAATGATTCAACTAAAAAATGGGGTACAGTTCTAAACAGAGAATTCTCAAAAAAAAAAAAGAATCTCAAATGATTGAGAAACACTTGAGATGCTCAACACCCTTAGCTATCGGAAAATGCTAATATAAATGATTCTGAGATTCCTTCTTATATCTGTCAGAATAGTTAAGATCAAAAACACAAGTGGTAGCTCATGCTGGAGAGGATGAGGAATAAGGGGAAACCTCCTCCTTTTTGGTGGGATTCCTAGTAATTGAGGATAGCAAGCCTGAAAGAGCCATCTTCTGTAACCACGCAAGGCTTCCAGAGGTGAGACTGAGACCAACCCAGCCACAAATCCTTCAACCGACAATCTGTCCCGATGGCAAGATGAAGTGGGACAATGGTGGATCAGAACTTGTGGGAGTGACCAACCAATGACTGATCTAACTTGATGCCCAAGCCAAGAAGGGGAGCCTATGCTGGACACTGCCTGGATGGCCTGGAACCAGACTTGTATGGCTTAAAGATTTGGAGTAGAACAAAATATGAAAATATGATTGTCTGGCAAAAACAAGTCAATGAAATAATTCCTACTGATATTCTGCTGTTTTTGTAGATTAGTGTCTCATCATCAGAGATGCTTCCTTTAGCAGCTGATAGGAACAGATGCAGAGACCCATAGCCAAACATTAGGCAGAGCTTGCAGAATCCTGTGAAAGAGGGGAAGGAAGGTTTGGAGGTGCCAAAGAATCTGAAGATACCAAGAAACAGTCCCACAGAGTCAACTAAGCAGGGATCACAAGCGCTTACAGAGGTCCTCTATCTCTATGTTATGGTAGTTTATCTTGGGGCCTCTGTAGAACTCCTAACTGTGAAGTATGTCTCTGACTTGCTTGCTAGATCTTTGGACCCTTTTCTTCCTACTGAATTGTCTTGTCCAGCCTTAATATGAGGATTTGTACATACTCTCATTGCATCCTTTTATGCCATGATTAGATGATATCCTAGGAGGCCTACTTATTTCTGCAGGGAAATGGAGAAGCAGGGGATCTGTGGGGAGAGAAGATGGGGGTCAACTGGGTGGAGGGAGAGGAGACTGCTGTCTGGATGTATTTTATGAGAGAAAATAAATAAATAAAAAGACAAAAAAGAAAAAAAAAGAAAGCAGACTGAATAAGCAATGGAGTGCATAAGACTTACTCTCTGTGGATGTTTCATTAGCTTCTGTCTACAGATTCCTGCCCTATGGGAGTTTCTGCCGTCACTGCTTTTGATGATGAACTGATATGAAACTGTGAGTAAAATAAACACCTTCCTCTGAAATGAGCCTTATCATTCCATTTACCATTGAAGATATGCATATTCTGTCCCATTGGAAAAAATGGACAAAATTCTGCAGAAATTTCTTACTACCCTTGGAATATTTTAGTGTCTAATAGATTTCAATAAAGGTAATTTTTGTTTTAATTATATCACTGCCATTATTAATATGAACTGATAAGAGCTGTCTTAAGTGACATTTAAGTTTTTTTCTTGCATGCAAAAAATATACTTTCTATAAAAATCAATACATAACATTATTTCAAGTTGATGCTATACTCAGAGAGAAAAAGCCTATTTGACAGCCTCAGATCAAGTTCACAT
The DNA here is from genome assembly GCA_902168405.1 of Peromyscus aztecus. Lineage (NCBI taxonomy): Eukaryota > Metazoa > Chordata > Mammalia > Rodentia > Cricetidae > Peromyscus > Peromyscus aztecus. Next base: position 12,594 of record CABHPQ010168003.1, on the reverse strand, counting down.
AAAGATATAAGGATATTATGTAAATTATGATTCATAAGAATATATAAAAATTACTTTGGATGTTTTATTTCTTGTGTAATATCATAGCTTATAGTCAAAGTGGTGAGACAACTTTTTGAAGAATTTGTATTTAGGATCACATATAAATTTCAGGTATTGCCAGAATGACAACAGATTAAGAGACACATAGTTTATATGATTATTGTCATCTGTCTGATTATCAAAAGAATTGGTAGGTTCTTAAGTTAGTGTATCAGAGTTGTTCTACATAAGAGTTTAAAGCTAAATTTCTTGTAGTTGTTGATATCTGAGATAATGATATAGAGCAACCTTAGTGTTAATTTTCCCCCTCCTTCATTCCTCTTCTTTACTGACCACTTCCTGTCCCCTGTTATAATCCTCTCCTTATTTTTTATGTGTGTTCCCCTCATATCACCTGTAGGGCTGAAAATACTCTCCACAATAACCATAGACTAACAAAAAAAATTACCAACCACAAGGAACTTTCTTTATATTAGTTGGTAAAGACAGTCCAAGTGAATCCCAAAACAATATTGAATGTTGTTCTTAGATGACTCTCAGTATTAGAAAGTAAGCTTCTATTGCTTGAGATGCTATACAATTAGGACATTGGGCTCATATTTTAAGCTGGATTTACCCTAAAAATACCTTTCCTGTGGTCTAGCTTCCAGGGTATAGAAAGTACTATGCAAGCTGCTAAGGCAGAAAAGCAGTTAAAAAACTTTCTTGGATGTGACATCCATGAAGCAAAATAGTAAGCAATACAAGATGTGTAAGGTGAAATAATGTTGCTCACATGATTGTGGTTACAAATATCTGTTGGAGTGGATTTAAGGCCCACTCAACAAGAAGGGAATCATGCTTGGTCCTAGAAATTTTGTCACCTACCCAGAGCTAGCAAAATCATGTCCCTTAGTACACAGTCTGCTACTACCACTTTCCTAGACTAGCATAATTTCTTAACTGCATTCTAAATCCTATCCTTATACCAATAGATAAACATAGCTACCTTCCCTCATCAAAGAAGCTTCTCTTTAAGGAAAAGGGAGACCATTACAGAGCACCAGAACTGAACACAATGCATCAGTGGATTGCATAAAACCCAGTCTGAAATGCACACGTCTGTAGCAAACCTTGTAGATCTGTGCTTTACAGAACATCTTGAAAGAAGGATGCTCAGATTGTTACAGCTGGAATACAAGAAAGTCTACTGAGAGAACACTAGTCTTAATGATAGCTGCATAAAGAAGACCTAACAATGATAATACCAGTAGACATGCTAATACAGAGGAGGTGGGCACATCAAACAAGTCCCACTCCTAGATAAAAAACTTCAGGAAACTAATGACTCCTCAGAGAAAGAATAAGACTCTCCAGGGAATCATGATTATCCAATACAATGAGACCAGTTCTGAAACCATATACACACAAACAACAAAAGTCATCTCAGAATGTTATATTTAAACATTTGTTCATATATATATACAAGTATATGTGTGTATGTCTGTGTGTAGTATATATATTTATATATTTCTAGATTGATATATATATATGTATGCATATATATGTGTGAGCATATTTATGTATTTATGTAAAAACAATGAAGAAAAAGTGGCTAAAAATTTAAGAGTTAGGAGGGACATGGAAAATTTAATGGTAGGTGAAATGGGAGGGGCTGGATGGAGGAAAGGACAGAAGTAATGTAATTATTTGTTAATTAAAACATAAAAATATTTTAAATTGTTTAAACTATTACCTTACATTTAAGGCAGTTTCATGTTCACATCAAAATAGAGATAACAGTTTAAATTTCCTGTATATATTTTGAAGCCACAATCAATTGCTGCAAAGCATCCCCCAGTACCAGTGTCCTCCAGAGTGGTATGTTTAGTACCATTGAAGATCCTTTGCTATGCTATGATGATGATCATTGAGAATCCAAAGGGCTTACCCTCATTGTTCTGTATTTTCTGACTTCAAACATATGTAAAATGTCATGAACTCACCATTTATACATTGAGCAGTTAAATAAGCTTAAATCCAACATACTCCTTTTGTTTTTACTCCAAGCAATGAATCAATATAGCAGAAATGTCTCTCTGTATCTATGGGGGTATTTTTCTAGTACTTCCCACATATCAACAAAAGAAACACAAGCTCTTGTTTTGAAATTTTTAATGAGTTTTTTTCATGAATTAATTTTATTCAAGTATAAGATATGTATATCAAGTTCAATCTCTGTTAAACAATGTAACAATTACTAAAATTTAACACTTAATATCACAAAATTTGCATGAAATTTTTGATTGCTTGCATATTTCAATTTTCATTTTATTTTGAAGATTATGATATAATTATGCCTTTTTACCTCCCCCTTTCTTCCTTCCAAACATTGCCATAAATGCCTCTCAACTCTCCATCAAATTCATGGCCTCTTTTTTCACTAACTGTTATTGCATGAATATATGTGTGTGCGCACACACACACACACACACACACACACACACACACACATATTCCCATACCTAAACTCTTAATTCTACAACACACCTCAAATGGCCCCAGGTCCAGCTATCTCTCCTGAATTCTCTCCCTCTACCCAGTGTGACTTTTATGGGTATTATTTGCTGACTTGTTTCTTTCTTGATGGAGGTTCAAAACGTTATCCATATGCAGACACGAAGCATTATGAGCTCTCTTTTTTAAATCACATTTTTGAATATTAGTGGTATTGACATCAGAATTATATTAAAGATAGTCATATATGTTTGGTGTCCCTAATATCAAATAGCTCTTAACACTACCCACATTAGTGACCTATATTCAGTTCATTTTTAGTTTAGATTTTTCATATATTTAAATAATATTGTGAAAATATTTCTATTCAAATATTTTGGAGAAAAGTTACTAATAAAATTTGAAGTCATTTTAAAATAAGAATTATTAGTACAGCCTGAATTAAAACAGCCTCATTCAAGAAAAAATTCTAATAAAGGAAAATTAATGACATATGCTTTAATTATTGAATTTTATAATAGCTGTATCTAGTATAAAGGTATTCTGAATGGTCCATTGCCTCACAATATGAAAGTATACATTTTACTTATTGTCTTACTACAGTTTAGAGGTATAGAATACCACAGACCAGATAATTTATATATAATATTTTATATTGATTCATTTATGGAGACTGGATATCAAAATCATAGCAATATGAAAGTATTCATTTTACTTATGGTCTTAATACAGTTTAGAGGTATAGAATACAACAGACCAGATACTTTATATGTAATATTTTATATTGTATCATTTATGGAAACTGGATATCAAAATCATGGCAAGGGGATTCTTTACCATATTGAGGCACAGTGAAAGGTGACAGACAGGGAAGAAGGAAGGGAGTGAGTGAGAGGAGGTTTGAATAGTAACTCATGCTTATTAAATACTACTTCTCAGCATAACTACATTAGGGAGTACTTTCCAGTATATAGACTTTGGGAGGATTATGTGTTACTTCCTAATGTAATTATGCATTATTAGTAGTATATAAATGTATATGTTTATGATAAGAAGTATATTAAAATATTTGAATTATTTTTGTTTTCTCCACGTTGATATTTGATCTATACCAATGGTATAATAAAATAACATACATAGGAGAAATGATAGTTGTTTCAGAAAATGGTGCTTCAAAAAGTGGATGTGCAAAGGCAGAATAATAGAGCTAGACCATATTTTTCACTATATACAAAACTCAATTCCAAGCTGATCAAAGAAGCTATGACTCAATAGATTTAGAAATAAGGACACAAAGATGAGCCAATAGGGAAAGGGTTGGATACAGAAGGAATCGAGGAAAAAGTGGGAATATGTTCAAAACACAATGTATGAAATTAACTAATTTAGTTAAAAACTCAAAATTATAATGTAGTAGAAGAAACTAGAAAAATGTAGACATAGTTATAGAGATACAATAAATCTGGGAAAATGCGTGGAACAAAAATTAAAAGAATAGATGGTATTACAATTAGCTAAGAATCTTCTGCAAAGAAAAATTTTAACTGTGATGGTACACTTTGACAAATGGACAAGATCATTTCACAACTATTCATCTGATACAGAATTGACATATAGAAAATTTTAGGAATCAAAACATCTCTAAGAATGTCCAATTAAAAATAGGAAAATTATCTAAATAGACACTTTTGAAAAGACATATAAATAGGCACCCTTTTAAGAAAACATGTTCAACATCACTAGTCAAAAATAGTAATTAAATACCACAATGAAATATCATTTTACTACAGTTACAATGACTGAAAAAAAAAGATGAGCTAAATTCTGTTAAAGATAAAGTGAGTAATCTTGTACATTTTATGTAGGAAATTGAATTTACAGAGCCATTATAGGAAAGCCTATGGAGTTACTCGTTAAGATAGAGAGCTACAACAGTAAATGCATGCTGGGTATATATCCAAATAAAATGAAATGTATGTATTGAAAAGATAACTATACTCATAGCCATTACAGTATTGTCCATAGCCTGCAAGATATGGAAGTAAATGAATGAATTGAAAAACATATTCACATGAGCTTTTATTTGGCTATAAAAATAATTAAATTCTGCCATTTTTTAACACAATTGGAATGGAGTGTATTATATAAAGAGAAATGAGCCAGGTATATAAACAGAAATATTGGACATATTATTGTTCATATATGAAAGGTAAAATATTGAGATCATAGACATAGGTGGTTATAGTAGAGGCAAATAGATTAAGATTAAAATTGCTGGATGGTAGTGGTGCATGCCTTTAATCCCAGCACTCACCAGGCAAAGGCAGGTAGATCTCTGAGTTTGAAGCCAGTCTAGTCTACAGAGCTAGGTTCAGGACAGCCAAGGCTACATATAGAAGCTTTTTCTCAAAAAACAAAGCAAACAAACACAAAAAGAAACACTAAAATCATATTAAGGACTTCATATTACGGCTCCATAGCACAGCTTAGTGAGTTTACTTGCAATGTTTATATTTTTAAAAGGACTAGAAATGAGGAATTCATACTTTCTCATAACAAAAAACAAAAATGATGAATGTTTATAAGATGAAGTTTCTAATTACCCCCAATTGACACTTGTACAAAGTTTTGAACTATTACACAGAACACCTCAAAATATGCCAATTTGAATTTAACACCTCTTTTAAATGGTTGTTTCTGCTTGAATGGTATTTTTTTTATTTTATTGTGTGGTGATATTTTATTCGTGCACCCCAATAAAGCTAGTCTGAGGATCGGGAGGAAAAGCCAGCCACTACATTAAACACAGAAGTCAGGCAGTGATAGCACATGCCTTTAATCCTCGCATTTGGGAGGCAGAGATCCACTCTCTGTGAGTTCAAGATCACACTGGGCACAAAGTCAGGAGTGGTGACACACGCCTTTAATCCCAGCACTAACCATGGAGGTTTGGAGGTCTGTACAGACAGACAGGAAGTGATAGAGCTGGGCAGAAAGAGGAAAGTGATACAGCTGGGCAGAGAGGAAGTAAGAGGGCAGGGAGAGAAAGGCATATAGGCATGGGTATACAGGAAGTAGCCCTCTCTTTGCCTGTGGATTTCCAACAGAAAGAACATGGCTGGCTTCTTTCTGATTCCCTGATCTCTCAGTTTTTACCTCAATACTGCCTCCAGGTTCTTTTTTTTTTTTTAATTAATAAGACTGTTTAGCAATTCGTCATACATTATCGCATGTTTTATTCCTCTTAAAAAACACTTCCATTTTCATTACATGCTTCATTCAGACTAGAAATTTTGACAATTTAGTGTAAGACTTTCATAAGGGTCCTTCAATCAATCTCTTGAAATTTCATGGCTAAGTATTTGGCTTTGCAACAAAATGATAAGCATGTTGAGAACAGGCATGTTGCCTCAAACACAGTCGGTACTAAAGAGGATGAGTATGTGTCATTCCGACATATGTTGCTCTGAAAGATTGACTATTTGTAGGGTTAAAGTCATGTGAATACAGCAGGTATTTCCATATTCCAACAAACTACTGTAGGTAGAATATGTTCTTTTTATTTTAGAAAGATACATCATACTCACAGCTTGGATCTTGTTCACTTTGAGCTTAGTTTTCACTAAGAGAGTAAAAGTCATTCTTCTTACAGAATAATATCACATGCTTTAAAAATAACTATGATTGATTTACTCTCTGTTCATTGAAGAAAATATTTCAAATTTGGATCCTAAATCTTCATAAATCAGAAGAGTATATGTCCTTTTTGTTAATACATTGTTTTCTATTTTTAAACCATTATGATAACAGATTAACAGATAAAATTGCACATTTTATTGGAGACGCTCCCTTTTACTATTATTGTTATTAATAAAATTATTAATTTATTTTAAAATAGAGATACCAAATATAAATTTAGACACACTAAAATTAGAAAGTTAGAAATTTTCAAACAATTATTTAGTTGAAAATAGAATCAGTGTTTCATTTTAGTTACATATACTCTAACACTGGAATGATGCTGAAGAGCATAGCCACTGTACTGAACTAACACAGAAATTCATTAAGTTTTTCCTAGCTTTAAATATATCTATGGTCTACTTAATAGTTGAAGCACATTACCTTGATAATGTGCTGAATCAGAAACCTAAAGTTCTTTTTGAAAAATATAAAATAAATAAAATATTATCATAAAGTACCAGAAAATATTTGAAATAATCTTTCATTTAAAATAATGCAATACTTTAAGTCTAATATAATGAATCTCTAAGAAGAGTAAATATATAAAACAACCTTGTAAAAAAAAGGGTTTTAACAATGTTTATGACAAAGAATTGTAACTAAAGAGTTGTAACTGTGAATTAGTTCCTTCATTCAAATTGTTACTTTTTTATTATATCTCTTTTGTTTAAATTTAATTTTGTAAAATCTTTACCTTGTCATCAAGGAATCCATATAACCATAAGAGCATGGCCTTGAAATATGTCAATGAACATTTCTTATTAGAACTCAACAATGTTGGTCATCAATCTAACATTATATATAATACCTATTGGTCAGTTCTCTGAAGGATTCTTTGAAGATCCTAAAACCTCTTTTGATCTTTAACTTCAGGACACAGCAAAAATTATTAAACATTAAATTGAAAGCTAATAAATGATCCTCTGCTTAGATTTTCTCTAACAAGTCTAGGATATTGCACTAATTAATAAAGAATTAATTACTGATTGCTTGGTCCAGAAAGTTTAGCACTTCATAAAGAATCTTATTACAAAGAATAATAATTTTCATTTGATACTTTCTATGTAAGTAGGAAAATGTAATAAACCCTTCAGTATTCAGGATATTTCTAAGATTCGCTTACATAATCTGTAACTCTCTACTCTGAGGTAAAATTTCCTTCATTCAGATTAGAGTTGTTAACACATTGAGTAAAGGGCATAAAATTGGGAGGGAAAATGATAAGGAGATAATGGGAGGAGTTGGATGAGAAAGAGCCAGTGATGGATCTGATCAGAATACATTATATGCATTCATGAAGTTATAAAAAATGAGGTATATATATTTGGGAAATCTCATATTTCAGAACTATTCATCCATTTTTTTTCTTGGCTGCTTATGCTAAGTTTATATACAATGATCCTATTTAATCTCACAACTCATAGGCTCTCATACTCTCACAAAATTGTAGCCTCAAAATTACACAATTCACTGACAAGTATGGGCATATTGTCTTTATACATAATTATATTAAAAATGTTTTGTCATTGTAGCATGAATCTTAAAAAGTCTTATTAATAAAATCAAACCTCAGGCCAGTTATTGGGGTGAATGCTGGAAGATCAGAGAAGCAGAACAAGCCACAGCTAACTTCACCTGGCCAATTTCTCAGCTGATCCTGTTTCCTCAGACTGGAAGCCTCTGTGTCCTCATCTGAATAGATCTCAGATCTGCTGCTCAAAACCTAAAAGCTTAACCAGCCAAATGCCTCTAGTTTCTGCTCCTCATGCCTTATATATCTTTCTGCTTTCTACTACCATGCCCTGAGATTAAAGACTCACTTTCTGGGATTAAATGCATGTGTCACCATGCTTGGCTGTATCCTTGTGGCCTTGAACTCACAGAGATCCAGACAAATTTCTACCTCTGGAATGCTAGGATTAAAAGTGTGTACTACCACTGCCTAACCTCTATGTTTAATATTGTGGCTGTTCTGTCTCTGACCCCAGATAAGTTTATTAGGGTGCACAATATTTTGGGGAACACAATACCACCACATGTCATTCTTTAATTATAACAGTTCTCCCTTGTCAAAAACCACACTATTTTTTTTTCATTTTGCACTTAGTTCTTCAAATAGCATTTAGAGAAAAATACCCCTTGTTTATAAGTGTGCATTGGTTGAGTTTGCAAAGGGAGCCATAACATTGTGATTCTATCCATGTCGTTTCTCATAACCATTAACAATAGACATCCTGGAATTTTACTGGGCTCAGTGAGATTTAAGGCAAAATGCACAGAATGAAGAAGAGTCTTAGAAAAAGTTCCAAAACCATATACCTAAAAATGGAGTCAAGTACAGAATATCACTGTCAGGTGGTTGCTAATGTAGCACAATTTAACTTTTTTATTTATTTATTTATTTTACTTTATTTTACAATATAATTCAACTTTACATATCAGTCATGGATTGCCCCATTCTCCCCCCTCCCGCCCCGCCCCCCTCCCCACAGCCCACCCCCCATTTCCATCTCCTCCAGGGCAAAGACTCCCCAGAGGATTGAGATCAACCTGGTGGACTCAGCCCAGGCAGGTCTAGTCCCCTCCTCCCAGGCTGAGCCAAGGGTCTCTGCTAAGCCCCAGGTTTCAAACAACCAATTCATGCACTGAGCACAGGACCGGGTCCAACTGCCTGTATGCCTCCCAAACAGATCAAGCCAATCAACTGTCTCACCCATTCAGAGGGCCTGATCCAGTTGGGGGCCCCTCAGCCATTGGTTCACAGTTCATGTGTTTCCATTCGTTTGGCCACTCGTCCCTGTATTCCATCCCTCCCTGGTCCCAGCAACTCTCGCTCACATAAACCCTCCTCCTTCTCGCCAATTGGATTCCCGGAGCTCCACCAGGGGCCTGACCACGGATATCTGCATCCAGTTCCCTCAGTCATTGGATGGGGTTTCTAGCACGACAATTAGGATGTTTGGCCATCCTATCACCAGGGTAGGTCAGTTTGGGCTGTTTCTCGACCATTGCCTGCAGTCTATTGTGGGGGCATCTTTGTGTATTTCTGTGGGCCTCTCTAGCACTTGCTTCTTCCTATTCTCATGTGGTCTTCATATACCATGGTCTCCTATTTAACTTTTAATTATTGCTAAAGAAGACTGATGAAAGCATTCAACATCACAAACTTTCACATGCTGACAATTCTTTTCCAAGTCATACACTGTAATTCTTTTTTTTTTTTTGGTTTTTTGAGACAGGGTTTCTCTGTGTAGCTTTATGCCTTTCCTGGAACTCACTTTGTAGACCAGGCTGGCCTTGAACTCACAGAGATCCACCTGCCTCTGTATCCCGAGTGCTGGGATTAAAGGCGTGTGCCACCATTGCCCAGGTAATTCTTATATTGATAGTGAGAAAGTATGTATATAGACTGGTTTCATGCAAAGAGTTTTGAATTAATCAGACCTAGGATCCAACTCTAGTTTCAAGTTGCCAACTTAGATTTTTGCAGGAACCTGTATGAGAATATTAAGATCATTGTTACGGATTTTCTGAGCATATCAAAGGAAATGATTTGTGCAAAGTTTTCATAAGGAATGGCCCAAGCTAAAGTTTATATATATATAATCTATATTTGAGTTTACTTCTTTCTGTAAGGCTGAATCTATTCTAGATCTGTGATTTCTTACAAGTAGACAGCATCCCTCTTCAAATATATTCTGTCATCTGATGAAATGTTTACAATGACTAGACACGATATTAAATTTATTACCTTTTTCTCCTTGAACTAATTTTTGTAGAGTATCATAACCACAGTTTACCTTCTATGAAATCAAGAGGGTCAGGTGAAATTCATATTTTTTTAATTTACAAAATAAGAGAATGCCAAGTGTGTGGGTTACCTCAAAAATGTAATGTGCATTCAAGCATTATTTTTATTATTACATTTTATTAATAGTTTATTATTCAACTATTATTGTCAAGATACGGAACAGTGTGATATCTCTTTACACCCCCTGAGCTTCACCTTCCTTCTGTCCCCAGAGTGACACAAATATTTTATATTTTTTCTTGTTCAAAGGTCAATATGAACATACATTTTCTCACAGTTCATAGTGACTGATTATCTCAACAGATAGGGCTTTTATTTTTTATGATTTTTCCACTGTGTCTGAAGGTGACATCCTCATTTCCTCCTACATGCAATAAAAAAGAGAACATACACACACAGTAATAAGTGTGCTAACATCCTTTGGTAAATGACTTCTGACTCAGACACTGAAATTAAACCATTCATTCTCAGGATATGTATGATTAACTTTAACTTTCACACTTAATGACTTTTGTGGAGTGGAATGCTTGTCCAAGACTCTTAATGACTTCGAGAGTGGTGAGAGCACATTTATGTCTTGGTTAAAGTGTCTCTCAGTTTACATTACCCCGTATTAATTCAAGGTGTGTATCCTCTGGTGGTGTTATAATTCCGTCTTAGTCACCAAAGTAAACAGCTTCCTCCAATTACCTATCCCTACACAGGCCTTCTATTCACAGAACTTTTTATTTTTTTATTATTCCCAGCTACACAGAAAGTGTGCAGAGACTAGGGAATGAGGTACGGTGGAGAATCAGAGTAGGCAGTCTGCACAGCTGAATCATGCAGCAAATTAAAGTCAGTAGTTCACAAACACATTTCTAAAAAGTCCTTTTTCTACCCTGATGCACAAGGGGACTGTACCAGCCACTTGCAATTTTTAGGTTACTTCTTTGCTTCACAGGAACTATAATTCTTCTCATACTATAATGCAGAGACAATTCCAGCTCTAGGCTTATTTTGTATAACCCAAGCTTATTAAGATTATCTGTGAAATAAAATACTCATCTATTGCTTTTAAAGATGCCACATACAAAGAAGGATGCTTAGCTCTTAAACAGAAATTTCTTTTTATCATTTCCTCTATTATCCCAACATCATAATTCTTGTGAATTGGTGTTTTCTCAATTGGAATACAACTGTTATGCACTTTGTAACTTAATAATAAATATAGAATATGTTGAGTTGGTGTATATTATTCAGGGATAGCTATATTGGGGATAAAAAAGCATCTCTCTAAAATTAAAACCCATTAATAAACTGGCTTATTAAAGAGTAAACACAAAGCAATTCCATTACTTTTCATTTTCTTTTGAGTATTTGAAGGATTCTACTGCATATGATTGGTTATTAAACTGAGTTGGAGAAAAATAGTGAAAATTGTCTAAAAATTCACTACTGACAGAAGACAGTATCAAGTACCTTGGACTGTGCATGAAGGCAAGATACTGCATAAGTGAGACAGTTGTGTAGCTTGGTATGTTTAAGGCACCCCTGGCAATGGGAGCAAGATCTATCCCTGTGCATGAGCTGGCGTTGTGGAGCCCATTACCTATGCTGGTACACATTGCATAGCCTTGATGCAGGGGGAGGGGGGGTTGGACCTGCCTCAACTGAATGTACCAGGTTTTGTTGACTACTCCTTACCTTTTTGGAGGAGGGGATGGGGGTGGGATCTGGGGAGAAGGCTGGGGAAAGCAGGAGGAGAGATGAGAGGGGGATCTGTGGTTGGTATGTAAAATGAATAAAAAATTGCTTAACAAAGAAAAAATGGTCTCTTGGTTCCCCTTGAACATTTTTAGCTTAGAATGGCATGCATACATATAGTGTATTTGAGAAAATCCACCCTATTTCTTGATGACTGAGTCTTTACTTCCTCCCCTCATACAGTTTTTCTTTCTTGTACTCTTGGGACTGTATGGGCTTTCTGTAGGATCGATCATCCAGCATATCATTGTTTATTTTTCAGGGACTGCATCTCCAAAGAAAATTCTGCCCTCCTTCCTTAAGCCAGCAATTGGAGACTTCATTAGATCCTCCCCTGTCCATTCTAGGATTTTGGTAGGCATGAGCTTGTTAAGGTCATGTCCATATTGTCACAGACACTGTGAGTTCATGTATGCAGTAGGTCTGTAATTTCCTGCAAAACAAATGTTTCCAAGTAGATATATAGTACTTATGAATTTTAACATTTTCACCCCCTCTTCAATGATGATCCTTGAGCCAGGAGCCAGGGGTGTGATAAATACAAACCATTCAAGACTGAGCATTCCAGAGTCTTGTTCTGTTTACTTTGACCAGTTGTGTGCCCCTGTATTACTCACCACCTGCTAAAAAAAAAAAATAAATAAAATAAAAAGAACTTTCTCTGGTGCTCTGATGAGGATTGAGAAGTAAACTAGTCTTTAAATATAAAAATAAGAATTTAGCAATTTGTGATCTTTGTGAAATTATTTATCATTTCC
>CABHPQ010168002.1:2281-48550 GCA_902168405.1 Peromyscus aztecus | reverse complement strand
GGGTGCAGAGACAATCCTGAGATGCAGCAGCCTGGACTAGGTAGAGATACCATCTGCTCATTCAGTCTTCTGGGCATCTGAGTAAGGATGTGAATAGTTCTCAGTAGCTTTCTGACTTCCTAATTATAAAGGTGATTCTTCTTTCTAGAAATAGATTCTGACATTTGGTTCATCAGAAAAGGAACTTAGAGGCAGATGTTCATCATCTCTGACACCTCATATAAATCAGCTCTGACCCCATCTGGAGTATTCCACAAAGCCACAAGCTGTCATAAAAGACTTTCGGGCCCTGAACTGTGAACTTCCCACAACCGCCACCATCAGTCCTGTGGATTGGTAGGACAGGACACACAGAGAAGGAGGGAGCCTGTGAGTAAAGTCAGGTCCCATACTTAGTCTGATCCTCCTGAAGTCACACAGACTGTAGTGCTAGGGAAGGAAAGCAAGCAGGTGAGCAGAGACAGGACACCTTAGACACCCAGAAGAGTCTAAGATTCTTCTGCCCTTGGAGAATGCAAGGGGCACATCACTCACTTCAAAATGGTCTGCTCTTCTGAATTCAGGAGGCTCATCTGACCACAAAAAAACTTTGTGATAATCTAGTTGAGACACAGCCTTAATCGCTGGATATCTGATGTCCTTTCCACATTGTGATCAAACCCACATTTCCATCAAAACAACAAATGGGATTGATATGTACAAGTAATTTCACCTGCCAGGCACCACCAGCCTAAGCCAGAATGCTTAAATGTCCAGAAAACTCCTCCCCTGTCCCTATTTATCCATCAAAGAAAAGTCTCATGCTACAGCAGACCTTACATTTTTACATGTAAATCCCATGTGAAGACTAATCCTATCTGCAACAGCTATCAAACAGATTCATCAAAGGAGAAAAGCTACCGTCTATCACCCACTCCACTCCATTTCCCCCCAAAAAAGAACCCGGTTCCTCGATGTCCCTAAAAGGCATCTTAGAGTGACATATCCAGACGCCTCTTTACTTCCCCACAAACCTGTTTGCACCCATGGGAGACTCCAGGTTCTCCTTTGAGACTGCTGGCCTCTCTGGGTCTTCCCAGCTCATCCATCAGCAAGTTCACTGCCCTACCCTTAAAATTCCATCTAGTGTTTTATGTCCCATTTCCTGCCACCCAAACAAAGCCAAAAATTACTTCAATCTGGGCTGATATGACATTTTCTAATTGATACCCTCACTCACTCTTAACACCTAACAAGATCCATTTTACAACCAGCAGCTGGAGACTAATCCCAATTATGACTTCTACTGCTGAAAATTCCCAAGACACTTAAAATAAAATCAACTTTCTGTGGCTGCTGTAATGGGCTCAGGACCATCCCACTCAGCCCCAGTAACCATCAGAATCCCAAGAGGCTCTTAAAAATAGCTAAGTACCACCAGATTGAGTCGGTCTCTAGGGATGGGCTCACGTTTGAGTGTCCACTTCCAGTAGAGGAGCAGTCCTGCTCCTGGCCTGTTTTCTGATGTCCTTTCAGACATCACACTGCGGCTTCCCTGCCACTGTTTTCCACAGAGGAGCTAGGGAAGCCCCTCCCTCTCCCAGCCTCACCTCCACCATGGATTGTTGTAGAATATTATTGTAAGGTATGTTACTTTTGTTTATGCTGCATTTGTTTAACTCTGTGAAGCTGTGTTACTGTGCCTGTCTAAAACACCTGATGGTCTAATAAAGCGTGAATGGCCAATAGCAAGTCAGGAGAAAGGACAGGCAGGGTTGGCAGGCAGAGAGAATAACTAGAAGGAGAAATCTGGGAGGGAAGAAGGAGGAGCCAGAGAAGGAGGAAGACATCAGGGGCCAGCCACCCAGCTACACAGCCAGACATGGAGTAAGAAATAATGAAAGGTAGACAGAAATAAAGAAAGGTAAAAGTTCAAAGGCAAAAGACAGACAGGTTAATTTAAGAAACAATAGCAAGAAACAAGCAAAGCTAAGGCCGGGCGTTTATAACTAAGCATAAGCCTCTGTGTGTGATTCATTTGGGAATGGGGTGGCGGGCCTCCAAAAGAAGAAAAAACAACAACAGTTGATCATCTTTACATCCTAGACTGTGCCTCCTCCTCTAGACTTCTACCCACAACCACCACCTTTTGACTGGGACCACGTCCACCTGACACGAGTAAATCTCAAAATGGGATCTCCGGGGCTGAGGGAGTGGTTCCATGGGTAAAGGGGCTTGCTGTGCAAGCATGAGGGCTCGCGTTTAGATCCCCAGCATCCACATCAAGAGCCTGGCATGGCCAAGCACACTTGTAACTCCAGTGCTTGGGGTGCAGGACCGAGGAGCGGATGGACACACAGGTAGGAGAATCAATGATACTTGCTGGATGGATGGCTAGAACTAGCCAAAAACCAGTGAGCTATAGGTTCAGTGAGAGACTCTTGTGTCTAAAGGAAATACGGTTAAGAGTAATAGAACAGGACACCCACATCCCTGTCTGGTCTCTGTATGGTGCACAGACACACATACACACGTGCATATATCACACATATGTAAACATAATTTTGGAAAGCAAACACTTACCACACCACCTGAGGTGGTTGCTCAGGCCTCACACCAGAACCCCAGAGAAGCAGAAACTAAGACAGACTAAGCCATTTGTTTGAACAAGTCCCTAGGTGATTCTGAAGCACACTGAAATTTGAGGTAGGCTATTTTACATATAGCGGAAATGTGTGTGTGAATGTACATATTTATTTATCAAATACTTCCACTCCTCTGTTCACTATCACCTGAAGCCATCTAGAACTCACAGTTGCCTTTTTAAACAATTTGTCCCCAAACTCCTACATGTTACATGCAAATTCTATTCACCTCCCCTGCCAATGGTTAGTGTCTGACACACACTAAGTACTCAATAAATATGTGTTAAATAAATGAATCCAGAAACCAGCCGAGCTCCTTCCTCCTCCAGAAGCCCTAAGGGCTGGTTTTTAAGTTTGTTTGCTTTTTTTTTTTTTTCCTCTAGAAAAATCTGCTCGGCAAGATGTGCACAGGGCTCTGCAGCAGAATGTCTCAGAAAGTGACATCAGACCCAACAAGATGGCTCACCCCAGCCAACTCTGGCTCCTTCAGGAAGAAGGCATTTAAAACGATGAGCGTGCTTGACTCACAGGAATGTGAAGTAGCTGCCACCTGTGACTCATGCACAGCTGGACGGCCTTATTGAATCACAGGTAACCCACCAAGGCATGTTCCGAGAAACGGATCTGCAGAGAGACCACAACTCAAGGGATCACTGTGGCAGCAGAGGCAGGGAGGGTCTGGGCGTTCAGGTCTGTGGCCCTCGGAACCCCCAGCCCACAGACCTCAGCGTTAGCTGAGGCCCCCCGGAAGTGGTGGTTACCAGTCTCTTCCTGCAGTCACGCCCTCCCCAACAGCGGGAAAGCATCACTGTTTTGGTTTAAGCGTCTTTCCGCTGGAGTGAGCTTATCTTTGCTTATCTTTACTGTAACTTGGCTCCGTTATCAGTGAGTGTCTGTCCTTGTGTTTCCTTTGGGGCAGGTTGCCATCCTCTGATTGACTGGTGATTGTGTCATTCATGTCTGTCATGTGAGCTGCAGTAGTCTTCCTACTTTGTGCTCCGATCTTGACTTTGGATGATTCCTTCGTCAGTCAGAACAAAAAATGTATGCAGTCACATAGGTCAGTCTTCCACTTTAGGATTTCTGGTTGTTTTGTGCCAATAAATAGAAAAGCCTGCTACATTCCAAATAAATAAAAATATTCACACATGCCTCCTACCAACACGTCCATGGTTTCATTTCTCTTTTCAGGAAAAGGTTACAACATTCATCATCTACAGCTCCTCTTGGTGAAGGGAGTTGAGAAAAATTCAAATTTTTATTTTTTCTAGATGATTTATTTTCTTTTTCTGCTTGAAAAAAAAATTATTTTCTGAGCATTTAACATAGTAAAACTGGTTGACATTTTTGTTTGGTAAAGTGGGAAAGGATACAGAACAGCATAGCCCACAAGGCGACAAGATTTCCCAGTGGAAGGTGTGGGCACATGACTGTCGTGCTTTTGATGATGTAGATTAATACAAATGTTAATGCAAATGTCAACCAATACCAGTTGGGTTATCATCAGTGTGAACAACAGAAACACCAGTTCCTCATGCCTCACACAGCCGTGAATGCTTTACTTCCATTAACTCATTTGATCCTCGGGACAAGTCTACGTGCAATTTCTTCTGTTCTCTTAATTCACAGATAAGAATATTCAACTACCAAGAGAGGAAGACACTTGCTCTACATCTCACAATAAACAAATTAGCAGATGCTCCAAGATTGAAGTACAAAGTAGCTTAAACCTTCAATGGTGCACTCCCCTGTCTCAAAGAAAACCCTAAAAAACCTCTCTGGAGCCATTATAGTGACACACACCTTTGCTCCAACACTTGACTCTTAACTAATCAAGATATTCTCTACAGCATGTCCCCCTCCCTAGAGTTTCCAAATTCGGCCAAGTTGACAAAATTAACCAGCACAACTTTTATCCTCATTCCATGTTGGAGCCCATCTAGGCTTCCCAGTGGCTTTATCCAGCAGGCCTGCATAAGAAGTTGATTGGACCACGGGCCTGAGTACCAGGTGTTTGTAAGTGTCTATACTTGGATGTATCTAGCAAGGGGGAGGTCTTTGCCCCTCCCCTTGGCATTGTTATAAAAAGTCCTTTGGAATAAAGTTCTGGGCCTGTGGATGAGGATCCAGGCCCATCCGAGGCTATCCTGTGTTTCTATCTGTTTCTCTCCCCCTTTTTATTTCTACCTAACTCTCTAATCCCCCATTCCTCAAGAGTCCCTGAGGGAAATAAATGTGGGAGCTGGTCCCCCACAATTCCAGTTTGAGACTGGAAGACCTGTCCACTGTGGGTGGAACCAAGCCCTGGGCAGGGAGGTCCTGGACCACAGAAGATGGAGAAAGTGAGCTGCTCCATGACAGTAGATGCAACACAACTTCTGCTTCACGTTCCCGCCGCTGCTTCACGTCCCCGCCGCTGCTTCAAGTTCCCGCTGCTTCCAGTTCCGGCCGCCGTGGCTCCCGTGCCTTGGTAGGCTGTACCTTCAGTGCAGGCAAAAATAGTCTCCTCCTTCTTAAAGTTGCTCTTGTCAGAGCATTTCATCACAGCGACAGAAAAGCAAATTAGATACAAAGGAAAGATCGGTTTGCTCCTTTTGGGTTCAAATTCCAAAACCAGGTAGTTGACAGGAAACAAAAGCACAAACTCCAACTTCAATAAAAGGAAGAAGTAACTGTAATATAACATTTGAAGATGGAGACAAGAGTCAGAAAACATTTTAACACAGAAAAGGGAAGTTAAAGCAATTTGCGCCTGAAATCTAACAAGTAGAGACATGGAATACTCTGAGAGATAAAAAGCTGTCCCTAAAAACAGACTGTCCTAGAGTTGGAGGTTGATGGGCAGCAGCTGGCTTCCCCAGGACTGTCAGGACCTCCTTGTAAGCAGTGAGGTAGCTCTGTGGTAACCCCATGCCGGTAGCTTGAAGTCAACCCCCATGAGAACATTTACACTACCCAAACCAGCCAATGCTACAAATTTGAATTTTGATTTCTGTGTTGGCTTTTGTTTTTCTATTTGCTTGGGGTTTTTTTTTTCTAGAAATCTGCTTGAAAATGTTTATCAGCATACCCCTAACCCCTGACCTAATTATCACCAGCATATCCTTGACCTAAATGTCACCACCCACTAGAAATCTGATGTTTGTTCTCCAGAGACTCAGGCGCAGCAGTCACTAAAGGGGGCAAAAAAAGGTCTTAGTACTGAGTAGAACATTTTGTGTGAAAAGCTGTTCACTGAACACGAAGATCCTTCAAATCCACAACTCCAACATTCTGGTTGTATTCCCCTGTTAGGTGAATGAAGAGTCTTCTCTGGGAAAATGAACTGCCTAAGAGAAGAAAGATTTCTATAAAACTATATTTTGGAGAGGCCCTCCACAACTGAGTCATCTGCCTTTATAGTCAGTCAGTCCACTACACCTATGTACCCAGTTGTGCAAAATCTAAAAAATTCATTTCTGAATACCTTTTTTGGGGGAAGCTACTATAGAGTGTGCACAAAAAAAAAATAAAGCAATAAACAAACAACAATAAGAAAAGCTGACGTGAATTCAGGACCCCTGGAGGAGCAGCAATGGACATACCCAGAGAGACCTTATACCTCTGGCCTGACGACAGTGCACACTGGGACTGGGAGCCATGGTTCCAAGAAGCAGGAATGAAAAGGAACTATGGAATTATCAGGCTGACCATGTGGAACACTTCGATTTTATAGACTGTTAGAGAATGTTGGATGGCTCCAACAAAGAAAAGTAAAATGGAGGGTGAAACGAAGCAATTACTAGCTCCATGTAAAAATAACAACAAAATGAGGCATACGATGGCGTCCTACAGTAGATCACTCAGCCATGTAACACATTGACATAGTCCTAACTGTCAGGACAAAAAACACAAGTCTCACCTCAAAAGGGTCAAGAAGTAGTTTATTCTAGGCCCATGACCCCAGAACAGAGATTCAGGTTACAACAAATCCCATGTTCCAACATGGTAGCAGGTTGATGAAAATTTTTATAGTAACAGGACAAAGACACCCTGCAGATATAAAAGTCATTCAGAGGGCACACAGAACCCCCTTTCTCATTCTTTTTATTCAACCAGCTTTCAACCAAAAGTGACTCCTTCCCTGAGAGCATCATCACCTAGGGCTCTTGGATCTATGGTCGGTCTGTGTGAGGAAGGACTGGAAGTGTTCCTGCTGTTCAGGCATTTTGCTGTAGACTTCAGAGGCTGTGCTCTTAAGTGTTTTTAGAGAAAACATGTAAACATGACATGTTTAAAGCCAGGTTTTAAAGAATCCTGGAATTCCTAAAGCGTTTTCATCAAGACATAGATATCTCATAACTTAGAAACTGATTAGTTCCTGCAGAGAAGTAAAGGACATTTACTTTTTTTTTTTAAGTTAAAAGTTCACATCAGCAAATAACTGCATCAAAAATCAACAGAGAAAATGGACAAAATAAGAGAAGGAACATGAGGGGCTGAATATGAGCAAAGTACAATGATCATATGGACAAAAACATCATGAGAAACCATTGTTTTGTATGCTAAGAAAAACAAACCAGTTAGAAGCTATATGGTGGCGCACACCACAATCCCAGCACTAAGGTGGCCAAGACTGTGAATCAGAGCCATCCTGGGCTGTCTCACAGTGAGCCTACTTTAGGGAAATTATAAAATAAAATACAGATGTATCAATAAATAAATTGATTATATATAAACAAATTAACTGATTATATATGAATAATAAATGATACAAATATGTAAAAATAAGTAGTATATGTAAATAGTCCAGCTATGATTGAAGTATACATTTAAACATATTTAAGAGGTCCTTATCTGATCTCAAACACTGTTTTGAGATAATTCACTCAAGGCCACATAGCCTATCACAATAGAAATCACAGTATTTAAAAATGAAGGGAAAGACACAAAACTGAAGCTATTATTAAGGCACAATGGGAAGGATGGTGTGGTGTGCATGCCAGCAAGGCAGCAGTGATCTTTTGTCACTGAGATAACAGTTCCCTCGCCCAAGTGCAGCCTTGGGTTGAACCCAGCAAGTGAAGAAATGCACACACAATCAATTTAAGCAAATTACGAAGGCAGCTCACCCATGGCTTCATAAAATATTCTGTCACATAACAGTGTTATGGGAGGCAGCCAGCTGTTTGGAGGCCTTAATGAAAACTTTCAGATAAGTGGCTTTGTTTCAAAACACAGACATTCGCTTGATTAAATCAAGGAATTTCTATCAGAGGTTGATATCATCTGGAAAGTCTAGCCTCCTCCTGGAAACTGAAAAACATTGCTTCAGTCAAGAAATTCCATCACTGTAAGTTACGACATTTCAGTCAGCTTAATCAATGAAATGTCAATGACTTTACTCCATTAGCTTTCTGAGTGATAGGCTCGGGGTTCTTTGATTTGTTTTCATTAAATATGGGGGAAAAGTATGCTCCATGAAAAGTTATATCCAAAACCCATGCTTTGCATTTGAAACTAAATGATCTTATTGTATTGGTAGGCACATATGTCCAACAAGAAGCTCTGTCTTCAGAATGATGTTATATTTTCATTTGCACCATTAAGAATTACAAACTTTAAGGCAGCAGTGTTCGAACCTGGATTCATTTAAAACCACCTTGGACTACAGTGACCAACTGTCACCCATAAGGGAGAAGATGCCTGGGCATTGGTATGTGGAATTCATCATTTTTATGTTAAGCTACTCACGTGAGTCCAAGCAGGAACATTTCAAAGTATTCCCAAGGCACTGACTCCAATATGGCTGCACACTACAATCATTCAGGCCCAGAGCTAAGTTGAACATTAAGTTGAACAACTTAACCTTAATGCTAAGTTGAAAACTCAAACTGCTAGACGCTGAATTGCCTTTCTCAAAAATTTGTATGTTATTTAAAAGGAAAAAAAAAAAAACTTTATATGTCAAAGCCCTGATCCCTGTAACTCAGGATGTGATCTTATTTGGACATTAATTTTTTGAGGTAAAATAAGATCACAAGAGTGGGTCTTGCTCCATAATGACTGTCTTAACAAGAAGAACCCAGGAAACAGGTACAAACAGAGATGACCACAAGAACAAACCATTCATCTACAAGCCAAAAAAAGAAATGTCAGAAGAAACAAAACCCACGGACACCTTGACTTAAGCCTCCAGACTGTGAGAAATAAACGTGTGTTGTTGAGGCCAGGAAGCCTGTGATACTTGGCTGTGGCAGCCCAGGTAGACTAATGCAGGTCCCACGCCTGAGACTCTGAACTCACAACCATGGTTTCCACCTGAAATGAGAGCCTTCGAAATCCTCTCTGGATGGTTTGACATTAAGAGCCATTGACTGGGTATCCTAAAGTCTGTTTTCACGTGTTTTCACCTCGATGCTAACTTAAGACATCCTCTTGGTAACATCTCTTCACTAAAGTTATCAAACAGGTGTGACTAAGAAATTGAATAGAAAATTTAAGTTTTAATTTTTTTTAAGGCTTTGCTCCAACCAAGTTAAGAACTTGTTTGGGAGATTGTTTCAGAAAAATAATTTGCTTTGGTTATATTACATCTGTTTCCTATAATTCGCAGATTCATAAATAGTATTCCTATCATTTATGTTCACAAAAACATAAAGGATCTAATTTCTATTTATTCATCTTTTTACCCTCAATACTGTAATATTTAACCTCTACTTGAGATTGATGGAAACTTTACATTATTATTTCAAAATAAAGAAATTATTATCTCTAGTGTTCATTTGCAGTAAAGCCTCTATACATTTATTATTTTCATTCACCATGACAGTTGTCTAGTGGCTGGCTTCTGAATCATACAAAGTCCTCTTACTAAGTAGTTAGGTGACTTTTAAGAAGTTGTGTAAACAAACTCTCCAAGCATCTAGGTATTCCCCTTAAAGAACTGAGTATGTGTTCCTTGGCTCAGTCTCTACTCTTTGCTGACTAGGAATAGAAAGAAATGAGACTGAAGTGAGACTAAACGCCGTGTCTAAAACCAGAAGGCTAGCCCAGGAGCTAAAGAACCCTTGCCTCATTCAGACATTACTTGAGAAAGAATCACGTCTCGATCTTGTCTGAAGCACTCTATTTAATCACACTATGTTACAGGAGCAACACTATGCCATATTCTAACTGCTATTTAGAAAGAGTTTAAAGAAAGGAACCGTAGAAGATACCTGTTAGAATTAGACAGTTATTACAAAATAAAGTTTAAGCATGTGAGTTGACGGCTTGGACCGAGACAGTGTAATTGGGAAGTTAGTAAAGGTACAGTCTGGAAGTGTAATCAGTGTAACTGATCATGCACTGGCTGTAGAGGGAGGGGTCAAAGGTGGTTCCCAGGGTCCTAAGAAGGTAGAACCATCTTTACTCACGAAGACCCAAGAAGAAGCATCCTTCTAGAAGAACTCAGAAAATATAAATGTATGAAATTTGAAATGTGTGTGAGACGTAACTGCGGTCACTTTAGAGGTGATGGTTATGTCTCTTTATCAGGGACAGCTTGGGAGTCACGTCTCTGTTGACAACCTCAGGATATTACTGGACTAAACCAAGTACAGGGCGAGCATCGCCACAGGACAATACCTGAACAGCTTAAGCAAAATATTAGAGCTCAAATGCAGTCCCTGCTGGAGGGGAGATCACAATTCTGTCTTTGCTTTTGTTTTATTTTTTATCCCTTTTTCTTGGAGACTAAGTTCCTCGATCCTTTTATAAAACACTGGATTTACTTCTACTTAATCTTTCATTATCGCTGTGAAATTTATGTTTGTCCCAAAAGTCTATAAATGCTTCAAAAAAAACATAATCAAACACTTAGCAATAAATTCAACCAAAGAGATGGAAGATCTGTGAAGTAAAAACTATAAAACGTTGATTTAAATAAATTTAAAAGATACAAATATATCCAGGTTCGTGGATTGGAAAAATTAATATTTTAAATGTCCTTTCCTTTCATAGTGGCACACAGATTAAATGCAATCTCCATTGGAATTTTAATGTCTTTTTTTTTTAATTAAAACAGAGGGAAATCCTAAAATTTACATGAAAACTTAAGAGAATTAAATAACAAGACAATTTTAAAAAAGAACAAAATTGGAAGCCTCCCACTTCCTCAGCTCTAAACTCACCCCAGTGAAACAGTAGTTGAGATGGTGTGGCATAGTATAAAATACAAAAATCTCCTGAACGGAGTAGAAAACACAGACATAATCCACATATTACACTCAGCTAATCTTCAACATGGCGCCAGGGTGCAGACTGGAGAAAGAGTGGTCCCTTCAATAACACGTCAGGAATACTAGATACACAAGAATGGAACTGGATCCTTGTCTCACACAGATCTGAAAAGCAACTCAAAACAGACTAAGACCTTCAATGCACGACCTGAAACTACACAATGACTAGGAGAAAACACAGAAGGAGAGGAGTGTGGCGTCGATCTAGGCAGTGAATTTTGAACATGACCTCATAAGCAGAGGCCGCTAAAGTACAAACAGATGAGGTGGTTTGCATCAAATCAAAAACTGTATGCACAGAAAGGAAAACAATCGAAAGAAAATAAGAAACAACCTTTGGGGAGAGGAAGAAATCCTGAGAGACTGTGTTGTTGGCATGAGCACGGCCATGTCAAGGACCCCAGTGTTGCATGAATCCTAAATGATCTTATAAAAAAAAAACCCGGAGCCAGATACTGGGGTAAATGCTGAATGATCAGAGGAAACAAAGGAACAAGCCACAGCCATTTCTCACCTCGCTTACTCCACAGGTCCTCTAACTGACTGCCTCTGAGTCCTCAGCCGAAAGGCTCTCTAGTTCCTGTCTCCTCACGCCTTGTATGCCTTTCTCCACCTAGCCATTTCACTTCCTATCTCAACCCTTCCTAGTGCTAAAGTTTACCAAACCCCTGAAATGTTAGCAAAGGCTTCTAACTTAACAACTACTACTTTAGAACACGGCTCTGACATGCAGGAAGCAACAGGGATCTAGAACGTCTCACTTCCACAGGATCGGAGGAGCGCTTCTGTAGGAGCGAAGGAACCCAGGCTCGCCTTCCTTCTGAGATCCTTTGTTCCTTCATTTTCATTCCAGCCAGAATTTATCCCCATGAACTACAAGAGGGCAAGCTCAGAATGTGTCCCAAACCCCTCATTTACCTTCTCATCATCAGCCCATCCCTCTCCCATGACCCTGCTTCTTACATGACCTGCTCACCTGTTATCAGAGTTCTGATAACAAAAACAGCAGGAACACTGTGAGGTGTAACTTTCCATATCCTTGTACAATGAACTACCTTTCTAGAAAACAGAGAAGCAACAGAAGGTAAAATAAGCCATTCATAGATAGCAAGAACTTTGATGGTGGGTGGACTCCTTTCCTTATGGGGAACTTTTGTGAGTTACAAACAGAAATAAAACTTCAAACATGTTCTTCATGATGTATGCTGCTAGGAATAAGACGGTTCCCTGAAAATTGTAGGGACATACTAAATCCCCCATTAGTGTCTGCACGGTGTGGCCCAAGGTAGCCACTGGCAATCATATGGCACACATCAATAAGCTAATATCTGGGACTGCATCTGTTTCCTAAACTTGCAACAGATGAAAAGTATCAAAAAGAGTAAGGCCTGGTAGGGATGTGTGGGCTCTACACAGTAAGTATTCAGAATGGAAATGAAAGACCCAGTTATTTCAATTCATTTTAACCTCTGACTTCTCATACTATGTCATCAGATTAAAGAATACTGCACCAAATGAACAAGTGACAGACGTCTAAGGTGGAGACTGGCGATTATTTTCACATATCCTATTTTGTGACAAATGGATCCTAATGCCCAAAGTAATTTCTTAAATCAACATAATAAACCCTTTCTAACTGATCATTTCTAAGGCATCTCTTTAAAGTAAGAGGCTGGGAAATAAGGGAAGTCTTCCATGCTGAGAGACCACCACCTTCTCACTTAGTAGTGTTATCTTACTAAAAGATACCAAGAGGCACACATTCCAGTCCAGACCACTTCAGTTACTTTTAGGTTGCTGGTGTCAACAAGACAAAGCAGCCATGACAGATGTGACTTGACTTTTGAAGTTCTGTACCTAATTCTCCCTGCACAAATCTCCCATGCATTCCTCCATGCCCACTGATACACCAGGAGAGTCCTTCTCTTCCCTCTTATGACATTTGTATGTCACCAAAAAATGGCAACAGAAAAAACGTTAGACAATGTTTGCCCCAGTAACTGCTTTGGTGGTAAGTGTACTAGGCTTTTTTTTTCCTTTCCATTATTCTATGACCCCTAAATGAACAAAGCAGAGAATAGATGAGCTTTGCAAGCCAAAGACACAAAAACAGGAGAGGCACAGGGAGAAGGCTTTCTGTGTCCTCAATCTCCTTCACTTCACACCCTAACCTGCTGAAGCTCCTTACAGCCTACAAGACACTGGAAGGAACTTCTGCGGAGGACCCCGATGCGTCACTGTGAGTCACAGCACTGCGCCCAGCCACCCCTGCTGGTCAGCTAATAACAGAGCTGCGATCCCTTCCAAAGGAAGGGGAGCACACATCCTTCAGACGAAATCCAAGAGAGACAGCACCTTCCCACACCGTGAGGAGCAGACCTGGAGCCAATATTTCCTTCCAGCGTGTTTACAAGGCAGCTACAGTAAACGTATTGATCCCAAAGCGAGAGATGTATATAATAAATGTCATTGTGACCTAATGAGGCTAGGAAACGGCTGCCTGGAAACTTTAATGTATTCCTGACCATAATTTAAGAATTAACAATTCACTGAGGCATATGCATTAACAACCTTTAGTTATCTGACATATGCCTGGGCTAAAGTGTTCTCACTGCCAGAAGTATTTTAAAAGTTAAAGCATAAAAGCAGAAATTATAGAAAGAATGAAATCAGCTAAATACACTCAGACAATAATTATCCACATGTTGTTTCACATTTTTCCAGATGTTTACTAGGCCTGTTTACTTTTACATTGTTTGTGCCAAGGTGTTTAAATAATAATGGGTTCTTTTTTGTTCCTTACAATTGTAGCATCTAAATGATTGAAATGCTTTATAAATATCATGTTTGTGGCCAAGCTCAGTCTCAGAATTAAACAGACATAAATAGTGACTCACCATTCATTTCAACTGTGAAAACAGTTCACAAACACATTTGTATCATTAATGTGTCACCGTATTGTTCTTATAATACTTTTTGATTATGGGAACCAGCGTAAGCGTAAGTAAATGTACTTGAAAACAGCATCAAAACTTCAGAGCTGAAAGCCATCCCAGTGGCAATAACGTTAGTATGGAGTCTACCCAGAGCGTCCGGAATACTTATCTGCACATACCTTAAGTACTGGCTAGGATTTATCTTACTTCTTTAAAAATAAGATAGATTCAAAATGAATTTTTCTATCAGTAACTGCCTGGAAGCTCCTAGCAGCTCCTACATTTGCTATTTAGCATAAAAAACATACCATTTGTATGCTTAATGCTACAGAATACAAAGCCAAGGGATTTTAACATTAACAGGTGAGGCATTTATTTGAGCAATAATATAAAACAGAAGAAGCATCTTGTATAAAGCTAGCATAGCATTTTGTGTGTTTAGCCACAAAATAGATCAAGAAGTTTTTTTTAAATCATATTGTATGAAAAGAGGTTTCTGAAGCTCTGACTAGCTAAAGCGTGTGCCTGGGGTGACGAGATGTACGAAGCATCGTGCCAACAGTCAACTCTCAGTTACACAGCCACCCCTGGTTCTAAAGTCAAGCTGGAGTGTGTACATTTCTCACAAAACAGATCCTCTGTGCAGTTTCCGAAAGAGAAAAATATACTCTTTATTTGCCTATTTTCACATCATCTGGCCATAACTTCACTAATTATAGGTGCTAATGGCTGGGTGTATGCCTAGCACCGTCCTCAGGACTGCAAGAAAGCTAATTATAAGTTGAAGGAAAAAACTAAAGGCCATGAAGTTGGGAAGCGACATATAGGGAGGACCAGGGGGAGTCAGAGAAAGGGTAGAGGATGGAGATGATAAAAGTACCTTATAAACATCTGTGAAATTCTCAAAGAATAAATAAAAAAATACTTTAAAAACTAATTATAAATGTAACTGTTTAGTTTATTCTCAACATGACCTTAAGTTTCTCTGCAATATGCACAGATGTTGATACTCCTTTTAGGAACCAAAGTACCTAACCCATAGGGAGACTATTAATATCTCACCTAGGCACACTTGAATCAGACATCTTAGCCATGGGAAAATGAGTCTGCTGAGAATCCAGCATTCCAAACAGTCTTTTCAAGTGAGGCAGAAATGTTTCTAAATCTGGCAACGTGTGGCCACGTCTCTAGAATTCTTACAAAGACATCTTGTGAGTTGACTTACATAATACCTGGCTGTTTGCCTTGTAAAAACCAAAATTAGTCATTATGGTGCCATTTTTGGCTTTCTACCTTTCTATGTTTCTGTGTCTCTAGCATTAGCAAAAGGCAGAAAGTAATCTTCAAAAGATATCAGGATATATCAGCCAAATTCTTGCTTGGATCTTGAAATGTCGCTGAAGACGGTGAATATGTGTTGCCATCGATGGCACTAAGGTAAATGGTAAGTACAGGCACCTTAAATGCTGAATTACAGATCTGAAAGCCAGCCCCCTTTCCGCTCTCTTCTGTCTCCGGTTCTATCGCAAAGAGCATCTAAGTACGGCCCTCTTCTTTAACAACACACCAGCAGCAGCTGTGGTAGACGAAAGATGACACAGGTCCTTCACTCCTCACATCTGGAGTTGACCTGGTGACTTTTTAAAATAACAGATTAAAGTTGAGAAGGTGAGTGGGCAGAGAGGTGGCTCACTGGGTAGAGCACTTGCCACCAAATCTGATGACCTGAGTTTGATACCTGGAAACCCACACGGTGGAAGGACACTAGTTCCTCTCTGACCTCTACACACTTGCAATGCCAGGTGCATGCGCACACACACACACACACACACACACACACACACACACACACCATAAATTTATTTAAATACATATATATATATGAATATATATATGTTCAATAAAAAGATGTTGAAGGAGGATAGGGACTATGGAAGGAGGGTATGTACAACGTACAATGCATTGTAAAACAGTGAGTAAGTATTCATGAAGATGAGAGGGGGAAATGACCCAAGGCAAGGCAGAAGCCACAACGGACAGACAGCCAAGTTTACCTTCAAAACAAGCTCCATTCAGAATGTCAAAATTGTGTCAGCTTTAGGCACTGTGAGAAGATACCTAACAGAATTATTTTATAAAGATAAAAGAACCAATGTGGCTGGAGGCCTGGGAAGTTCCGGTACAAGATGAGGAGACCCCATCAAGGGCTGACGCAAATCCTAGTCCTTTGAGGCTTCAGTTCATCAAACTGTCCTAGCCCTCTGCACCTTGGTTCCATGGTCTGGATTGACAATGTGATGTTCCTCATGGGTTTGTTATGAGAATTAAATGGGGAAGAATGCATAAAATCCTCACTATAACAGAGGAAGAACAGACCATCTAGATTTTAGCTGCTATGACTTACTAGAACTCAGGTTAACTGAAATATAAAGGTGAATCCTACCTAAACCCATTGTCAACACCAACGGAAGGTTCACCTGAAACGATGTTTGTGGTGACATGACTGCCTTTATTTCCCCAGCAACTAAAAGTTCATCAGTCTGCGGCTTTTAACTCGGTGATTAAGAACATTTTCTGCTGTTAAAGATGACTCGAGTTCTGTTTCCAGTACTTAGATCTGGCAGCACACAACCATCTGCAATTTAGCTCCAGGGAATCTGTCTTAGTCACTGTTCTATTGCTGTGGAGAGACACCAGGACCAAGGCAACTTTTAAAAGAAAGTTGAGGGCTTGCTTACAGTTTTAGAGATTCGAGTCCACGACCATCATGGTGGGAGGCATGGCAGCTGACAGGCAGGCATGGCAATGGAGCAGCTGCTGGTCCACAAGCATGAAGCCGAGAGAGCTAGACTGGGGATGGCTTGGGCTTTTGAAACCTCAAGGCCCACCCTCAGTGACACATGTCCTCCAACAAGACCTCCTAATCCTTCCTAAACAGTCCCCAACTGGGAGCCAGATAGTCAAATGTATGAGCCATTCTCATTCAAACCAGCACAGGATCCAACACCCTCTTCTAGCTTCTGGAGGCGCCAGCCATGCATGTTGTGCACATACATGTGTACAAACACTCATACCCACAAAATAAAGGTGGATAAATATTTTCAAAGAAGAAGGAAGGAGAAGAGCGGGGAGATGAAGAGGAGGAGGAAGAAGTCTTTAGTCAACCTGTGCTTGTCTTTCCATATGCTGAGAATTGCTAGATGGGATGTTTTCTTAGGATAACTGAGCCCAAAGAATGCAGACACATGCACTAAAAGGAACCCAAGACATGTAACTACTGTTAAATTATGAGATACCAATTAAAAGTTTGCAAACATCCTGATCAGAGAAAGACTAGTATGGACTGCAGAAGTCAGACGATGTTTCAGGAATTATATAGATTCTTTTTCTGTTACACTTGAACCTCAAGGAAATTCTGGTGGGAGAGGAAGGGATAAACATGGAAACTAGGAGACTAGAAACAGGTCTTGTCAGGCATGCACAGGAGTGCTTCTCTGAGAGAGAGGGAAGCTTTATATATATATATATATATATATATATATATATATATATAAAGCTTTGTGGACATTTTATCTATTTAAAGTTCACTGCCTTTTAATAAAAGCTCATATAGCTCTTAAAATAAAGCATGTATATTTATAACCAAGGTACACATTCTTAACATAGCTAGAAATTTTTGAATTTTGAAAAAGAAAGACCACAACAAAGAAAGGTGAGTGTTCAGAACCAACTAATCTGGGATCCTAGGGGTGCACAGAGCCTGAACAGACAACCAGGGAGCCTGCCCGGGACTGACCCAGGTCCTCTGCATATATGTTACGGTTGGGTGACTTGGTCTTCTTGTGGGACTCCTAACAGTGGGAGCAGGGGCTGTCTCTGACTCTGTTGCCTGCTTTTGGAACCCTATGCCTCCTTCCAGATTGCCTCATCCATCCTTAATAAAAGAGGAGATGCCTAGTCTCACTGCGACTTGATATACCATAGCTGGCTGATACCCATGGAGGTCCGCCCTTTTCTGAAGAGAAACAGAGGAGGAGGAGGAGTGGCTGGTGGAGGGAAGAGGGCCTGGGAGGAGACGGGGGAGGGGAAACACTGGTCAGGATGTAAAAACAAAGAAGAAAGAAAGATGGCTGGTGTCTTCCTGTCTCATAATTCCTATGTCTTTATAACACTCAACAACCGATAAATATTTAACATACCCTGAATGTTTATTCAATATAAACCACATTTCCAGAAGAAATACACTCACTAGATCTAAAGGTATAAATACATCTTTATCTTCCATACCCTTTCTTGTTGGACTGGGAAATTAATTGCTCATAAATAAAAATATGAATGGCTTTTATTATTTGTCTTGCAAATGACACTATGTGTCCAACTTTGGACAACAGTTGCCATAAATTCATAGAAAATGCACTGATTGCTCCACACCTTTTTTATACATTCTTCTAGAAGGACAAGATTTCAGCAGTGTGGCTTCTTCACACTAGTCATTACACACAACTGTGACTTCAGCCGGCATGGACCTTAGATGCTTCTTCCACATCTTATGGTGCAATTGCTTTATTTTGCAGCTGCTTCACCGATTTCAATAGCTAACAGCAATGTTGTAATAAAATGAAGCCATTATTGGATTCACAATAAAGAAAAAAGCGTTTCTATGCAGGAGCTAGAAACCTAGTAACAGTTCATCACACCAAGAACAAAGTCTCAGTCTTCCTTAGGGCTCTGTCCTCCACCTGATTTCCCACCTCAAACTACACTGAAGTGTCCAGTCTCCTCGTGTTTCCCAAACCAGTTACTCAACATCCAAAGCATCAGCGAGAAGGATGATAGATGCTAGTCTTCCAGGGAGCATTCCAAGACAGTGTGTGAGACAGTTGTCCTATGTATGTACGACACACGAGTAAGAATAGCAGGGCTATTTTGAACAGCATTGCACTGACTACAGTATATGAAAAAGAATATACACCAGGGACCACTGACAAATTTTGAGTTAAGAGCCCAAAACATGGGAAGACAAACAAGACTCCAGTTGCCAGTGACTCTGTGCCAAGGGTTGGCATGAGCTATTTGCTTAATCCTACAATAACCCTACAACATAAGTCGTATTGTCTTCATTTTCACGTAAGAAAACTAGAGCACAGAGAAGCCAGGGGACTTCCCCTGGTACACGGTGCAGCTGGGAGAGCAGTGCAAGCTATCTGTCTAAAAACTTGTCATTTCCTCCCCATGACTCAACACAGTAAAACCGATCTTACATCAGTACTGTAGATCCTACACAGGTCATGGAGGGTCGCTTCGCTCCACAATCACTAAGAAGCAGACACGCAGCAGCTCCATCTGAACACAGACGTCCCAGTGCATGAAAGCAGGAAAAGGAAGTGAGGACTGTTTCACAATATGACCTTAAAATTTCTACCTGGAAGGAACATTAAGTCACTTCCTCTCTTATTTCCTTAATCATTACAAGACCTACACCCGTGTCTTAAGGGGAAGTGGACATGCAATCTTGCCTTGGGTCAGGAGAGCGGAGATGCAGGTATTTCAGAAAAGACCTGATGCTAACCATAGAGGAGACCAGCAAATGGGGTTTGCAAAGATGGGAAGAGTGTTGAATGGGGCAGGATGGTCAAGCTTCCGAGAACTCCTCCATGTTTTAGCCGTGTTGAAGAATCATGGGCATGTGCATCGTAGGGGAAATGCTGTGCTCCAGTAGAAAACTATATGCAGTCTAAAAAGCATGCACTAGGCATTCGATTCTGGTCCCACAGATGCTGTTTTATGACTGTAGATTGTAGATAACTGATTGCAATGCAAAATAATTCTGACCTGTCCAGTAAAGTTTAAATTCATTTGCCGCCCTCACAGCGCAGACGTCAGTTTTGCTTCCGTGTGCATCCATCTCACTATTCTTGATAATAAATGGGAATGGTCATTAGATTCTTTAAATGGACTTCAACACCCACCTGGTTCCATAAATATGGATTAAGCCAAAGTCTTCACTACAAACATTTTATGTGCATGTGGGTCGTGAATTTAAGGGGTTTTTTTTGTTTTTTACAAAAATCTCTTTTAACAATAAGTTTTAATTGTATGACAGGCCATAGAAAAAACTGTGAAGATAATACAGAAAACTTCCATCCACTTAATACTCAACTTTCCGTATTAACGTTTTACATATATGTTACATTTATTTAAACTAATGAACCATTACAGATCCCATATAAGGAGCAAACATCATGTTCTATTCACATTTCCTCAGTTTTAAACCAATGTACTTTTCTGGTTCGAGAATCCCAATAGGATGCCACGTTGGAAGCAGTTAACTTTCTCCTCAGGCTCCACATAGCTGAGAGTGTCTCACTTTCCTTGTTTTTAGTGGACTTGATAGCTCACAGGTGTGTGAATAGAGAACTTTGCAGAACATTCCTCAGCTGGTGTCAATCCTGTGTTTCTCTATGATCAGACTGTGGCTGTTGGTTTTGAGAGGCACTGTATGCTTGTCACATCATATCAAGAAATACAAGATTAAATGAACTTAATCGAAGGGTTATGGTGACCCACACCTTTAATCCCAGCACTCAGGAGGCAGAGGCAGGCAGATCTCTGTGAATTTCAAAGCCAGCCTGGCCCACAGCCAGGGCTACAGAGAGACTCTGTCTCAAAAAAAAAATGGCCTTACTCACTTGTCTACATTTTATCAATTTTCTTCACCATGCTGCAATTTTACATCAAAATGATCAGAGGGATGAGGAGATGGCTCAGCAGACAAAATGCTCACCATGCACTCATGAGGACCAGAGTTCAGATCCCTAGAACACAGACAGATACTGGGTAGGCACAGAAGCCACCCATAACCCCAGCATTTGGGAACAGAGACAGGCTCCCCAGGGCAACCTGGCTAAGTAGAACAGCAAGAATCAGCAAGCTCTAGATTCCATGAAAGAACTGCATCAATAAATAAAAAAGTGAGAGCAATCAAGAAAGACGTCCAATGGTCAACCTCAGGCCTCCACATGCACATAGAGTTCATGAACACTGCACACACACACGTGTGAACATACACACAGACACACACACAAGCACACAGGGAAAAATAGAATGAACTTATGGACCCTCATTTTATGCCCAAGACTCTAATGAAACACTACTTTATACCCTAACAGTGTTTCTCAACCTGTGAGTTGTGACCCCTTTGAGAGCAAATTCCCATTTCACAGGTATCACCTAAAACTATTGGAAACACAAATATTTAAATTATGACTCATGATAGCAAAACTGCAGTTAATGAAGTAGCAACAAAAATAATTTTAGGGCCAGGGGTCGTCATAACATGAGGAACTGTATTAAAGGGTCACAGCATCTGGGAGGTTGAGATCCACTGTCCTAATGCTAGTTTTGGTGACCTGGAGCTCATTCATTTGGCTTCAGAGTCTCTTAGAAACAATGCATATCATTGCTGATTTGATGTTGTGTTTTCTTTTCTCTAAAGCACTTCCATACTTTCTGGCATTAACCTATATATTTCCTGATCAGGCTTAGAATCATCCCCATCTCTAAGAAGCTCTGGTTCATTTTATTGGAGAATAATTGCAAACAGGATCCTATCCTGACACTGCATTTGCCTTTTACTACTGGATCCTCAGTGTTCATTGTTTCTAGGCTCCCTCAGCTGACAGAGGAAGGAGGATATATAGGTATATATAATAACTCTTCCACAAACACGTGTCTATAAAATCTTCCAAACGCATCCAACTCTAACCATATTAGGATAAATACAATGATATGATGCCCAAAACCTAAACCTAAGTCATTCTGTGGATCCTGTGGCTCATCCATGAACTTTCATTCCAATAACAAGAGACTTGGCTCTGAGCACCCACCACTCACTTACTGGACCGTTCGGTTCCAGGATGCATATGTAGCAGGATCAAGACCAGTGACCCACATCGCTGCATGAAACAACCTTTTCAACTGGAGCACACTGCTTACTCTGTGTTTCCTCTTTGCCTTTATTCTTCCAGGCTCCATTCATTTCCCAAGTTATTTAGGTCACCACCCTTCACCTTCATTCTGTTTAGTTAACATTGTTTCATAAGTGGCTTTGAAACATCATATTGCTTTATCATTTTCCGCATTGACCCTGGAATTCCACAATCTCCTAAATGATTTTTAATTGTGTACATTAAGGTTCATTCATAGAACTATGAAGTTATAATTATTTTAATAAATGCATATCATCATAGGGTCACAATGACACTTGCAAACAGAATACTTTCATCAGCTTTAAAGTGTCCTGTGCTCCATGTACTCAGTCCTGCCCTCAGGCTCCCATCAAATTATAATTGTTTTATTGTTGATATCTTTTAACCTTTTCCAGAATATCCTTAGAATCATACACTACATAGCTTTCCACATAGATGAATGCATTTAAGATTCATCCATGTCTTCTGTGATTTAATAATTCATTTCTTTCTGGCACTAAATAATATTTAGCTATATGATGTATCGCAGATCATCCATCCACCGAAAAACATCTAGGCTGATTCCACATCTTCTTGATTTTGAATGAAACTTCCACAAACATTCTTGAGCTTTTATGTGGACATAAGCTTTCAGGTTGATTTGGTAAGTACCTAAAAGTATGAGTTCTTGATTGTACAAAACTATTTTTAGCATTTTTAGCTTAAGATTATTTTTAACTGGCAATCTGTCTTCCAAAATGACTATACCATTTTCTGTTCTCACCATCAATGAGCAAAGTTCCTGTAGCTTTGCATCCTTGTGAGCAGCTGGTGCTGTTGGGGCAGGTTTTCACTTTGTGTTGTTGGATTTTTGCCATTCTGATAGATGCATAATATTATCACATTGGCTGTTTTAATTTGCAATTCCCTGGTTACGATAATGTTATACACACATGTGTGAGCATACACACACACAAACACACATGTGTAGACAGACTGGAGAGACAGGAAGAAGGGAAAAAGAGAGGAGAGATATTGAGAGAGAAGAGAGATTCTTCTTTGATGGAGTAAATGTTCAGCTTTTTCATCCATTATTTAATTGAAAAGGTGATAACTGTAGAATAAATGCCTTTCCTGAGTACTGATATATATTTAATTTCCTCTTCACTCTTACTTGGGGGCAGTTTGTCGACTGTAGTTAGAACTGCCCTTCTCTAAAGGCAGCACACTTAACTATTGCCTGTCCTAGTCTCGGAGAGAGCGATGTTGATCACAGTCATGGCGACAGTTACTGAGTGCTGGCTGTGCGGCACTGTGAGACTAATGATGATCACAGTCCTATCAACAGTTATTGAGTGCTGACTGTGTACTGCTGTGCACACTGTGTGTGTTTCATGGATTCTTTCATTTACTCATTACAATTATCTTTGAAGTGAGGTACAGCCCATGACTCTGTTTTATGAACAAGGACACTGAGACATAGGTAACATTAAGAAACTAGTTCATATTTATAGTTACCAGCAAATTGAAGCGTTGTAGAAAACAGAGTCCAAAGCCTGTGATCTCACTCACTATAGACCATCCCATACTGCCTAGAAACCAGAAACTAAAAAAATAGAATATCTCTATTCTTTCTCAGTTCTAAAAAAAAATTTAAAAAAAAAAAACCTCCATCTCAGATACAAATTAGTCATTTCGGAAATGACCAGAGGGGGGAAAAAATCATCACTACCTGAGCCAGAAATGGAACAACACTTATCTCCCACAAATAACTCACAAGTAGCAAAAATAATATTATCTTGGACAAAAATGCACTGCCACTGACGAAGAGACATCTTTGCCTCAAGGACGGACTACTTAGACAAAGGGAAATCTGGCCATCTCTAAATCACAACGGTGTTATGCCCTGTCCATCCACAGCTCTGTGCCTAACATGCTGTCAACTGTAGCGCCCAAGGCTGTCACACTGTTTGGTAGTGGTTTTGATGGTTCTCCCTTTGTTCTGTGAAAGTAAAACTTAGGCCAGTGGTGAGATGATCACCCTAGAAATCCCAGCAACTAAGACATTTAGGGACTGTCCCAATACTGTCTCCCAGTCTCCCTATGACCAAACCCTCCAGCACCTGAACCAGAGCTTTGAGATAGAAATCATCCCCTCATAAGACACAAATCGAGAAAGCGGTGCCTCCTGGGAATGAATGATGCCGCGTGCACCTCAGCATCAGGCTATCTAATGTCTCTCCTGAGCCTGGACCAGCCCTCTGCAGAGGGAACACAAGGGCGCCTCCTGTGGAGAAAAGGCTCCACCTCCACTGCTCAGCCCCCAGCCCCAGTTCCTGGGCCCTACAGGTCCAACTGTCACCCAGAGGTGGGTGGGTATGTTTCCTTTGGTTTCAGTCTTGTTCTTGAAAGCTAATGTTTTGAGTGCGGGTACAAATCTCTTCAAAAGATGACCACGCTGGCCAGTCTTGTGTCACTCTGACACAAGCACAGATCATTTTGGAAGATGGAAAATACCCCCCACCAGACTGGCCTGTGGGAAAGCCTGTGGGAGATTTTCTCGATGGATGATTGATGTGGAAGAGTCCCCATCACTGTGGGTCGGGACACCCCTGGGCTGCTGGCCCGAGGCTGAGCAAGTGAAGAGCAAGCCAGTAAGCAGCAGCACCACCACCCACGGCCTCTCTGCATCAGCTCCTGCCTTGAGTTCTACCCCGACTTCCTCCAGTAATTACCCTGAGAGCTGCAAGGGATGGAATAAGCCGTTGTCTCCCCAAGATGCTTTTGGTCATGGTGTTTTATTGCAGCGTAGAAGCCCTAACAAAGACATTCGTCTTCTGACTCTTTTATGCTTGACACAAAATTTCCTTCTGAATTCATTCCTCGCTTTAATGCGTCAGAAATAAGACTTAGTCTTGGCCTCCTGTATAATGGAACTGCTTACATGCAAATCTGAACTTTATTTTGCGTTACTGATTCTACCAATTCTGTTTTTCACTGATGGATCCTTGAGATCAACTTAAAGCAGGTGAAGCAGTCTTTCCAAACCTTCAAAAATCCCAAGCAACAACGACGGGCAGGCAGGTCGTAGGCAAACTCCCTCCACGGGGCTAACTTCATTAACCAACTGACTCTCATCTGGAAGTCCCTGTTCTTACCTCACAGCAAACTCCCTGGGGCATGCAGCCAGAACAAGAATTTGGGTTCTCTGGAACTCTAAATGGTATTTTGGCTTCTTGAGAAGAGTTCCATGTCCCATTTTAAACAAATGTTCTTTTATCCAACTCCTGATTCCACTGATGTGAGTCATGTTCCAAATTAGCTTAGGAGGGAATGAGCAGCTCAGTCACTGTGGCACTCCTGTCCAGGCCACTACTTGGGGGTCAGCCACTTCCTGCACTGAGGAGCGCCCCCTACAGTTGTGCAGCCATAGCTTCATGTTTTATGACCCCCCCATCTCGATCAGTCCAAGTGGACTAAAAATTGTGCCTTAATCTCTGCATCCGCTGAATGCCATTGAGACTGAATAATCGTTTATTGAAGTAATTAATTTTATAAATCATCCAGAGATTCTCATTTAATAAAGTATTTAACTGCACCTGTTTCATGAGCTGGGGGTTTTAACATAAAAGTATGATGAGGGGCCAGGAAGATATCTCGATAGCTAGAGAATTCACCACACGAGTATGATGGCCTGAGTTTGGATACCAACACCCACATTAAAAAACGAGGCATAGTGGTACATACTCACAGCCCCAGATCTGGGAGCAGGTGGAGACAGCTGACTAACCATCATTAGTGGTGGAGCCTCACTAACCATCCAGTATAGCCAAATGACAAGCTCCATATTCAGCAAGAGAATGGAGAAAGTCACCTAAAGTTGACCTCTGACCTACACACATATAGACAGCACACCCACAGAACTACACCTAAGAGTACACACCCCCAAAACAGAAAGAGGTTCTATGTATTTTTACTACTATATAAATGAAATATTCACTTTGTATTTGATCTTTGCTCTTGCTTTCTGCCCTATACCATGATGTCTACGACGTACTCTTGACTCTTTCAACAATATGAAGCTACAATAAAGCATTCCAGTTACCCTCACTGGGCACTCCCTCTCCCGAGATGGTGAGCACACTTTAATCAGAGTCACTTTCTACCCTTAAATGCAAAGAGTATAGGAACTCTGCTACTACTGTGGGGTCTGAAGTTGATCTCAAAACAATACTGGGTCTAGGTCTGTACAATTAATTAAACTCTAATTAATTAAATTCTACCCCTAGAATATCATTATCTTACCTGCTTCAAGTAAATTTTTCGTGCAATGTACCAACAAAGTATTTCTCCCCTGATTAACTGAGACTTACCCATGTATAAAGCAAGCTGTCTAGTAGTGCCTACATAAAAATATCTTTTTAAAAATCTGTTCATATAGTGGAATTTGGTCAAGTCTTGATGTCAATATAACCTGGTAGTGACTATAACTTTGCCTACCCCTATCTGTATCAGAAGGAACCCAGTAGCCCTGTGTAACACATTGACTATACTCAGGTTACAGCAATCCCTATACTAAAAATTACAGAGATAGATAAATAGATAGACAGACAGACAGACAGATAGATATAATTTTAAAAAGCTAACTCATCAGTCCTGAATATAGCTAATTTGGCAAATAGCAGTCTGTGTTTTGCACCCACTATTTCTAATTAATAGGACACTATGTTAATTTCACTAACAAAACTAATTTATTTCTAAAGGCATATGTATGTGTGTGTATTATATATATATATAATATTAGTTTTTTATAAATAAATTAGGCCTAAATAATATATATTGCATTGCTGTTGTTTGCCCTTTGTGCTGAGAAAGCTTTAACAAAGCAGTAACCCTTTTCACAGCTGAATACCATTGATGCGGAATAAAATTAGCAACCTCATTAGCACATGGGACTAACTTGGCAATCTGCTTAGCTACCCAAGATGATTAACAGATATGTGCAAATCTTCCAAGTGTTTTCACGTGGACATTTTTGCCTACTAACAAAAAGCCACCTCTGCCCCAGGAAGAACACTCACTTAGAAAGCTACCCAAATGGGAAAATCAGTCACTCCCCATTCTGCAGCCAAAATGTACACTTTCTGCTTTATGTTATTTATTCCAACGTGTCTCACTGGAGTCCAAGGACTGTTCCCAAACTGAAGTCTGAGATGTAGCAAAAGAAGAAAGGCTTGGATAAGCCTTGACCCATCAGAAACATATTGATGGATT
Source organism: Peromyscus aztecus (assembly GCA_902168405.1). Classification (NCBI taxonomy): domain Eukaryota; kingdom Metazoa; phylum Chordata; class Mammalia; order Rodentia; family Cricetidae; genus Peromyscus; species Peromyscus aztecus. The sequence goes on along the minus strand of CABHPQ010168002.1, from coordinate 21,488 downwards.
CTAGAGAGTAACCTCTTCCTCAACCTTCGCTAGGTATGGCAAAGCTGTTTACATACATTCCGTGGATTCTGCAGTACCATCTAATGCCGAATCACAAAGGGGTGGGGGTGTCTGTCTGTCTGTCTCTATGCTTCATATGTGTTTAAGTGTGGACAGATGAGCAACAGTGTGTATGCAAAGGTCAGAGGACAGTCTCAGGTGGCTGGCCCTCACCTTCCGCTGTATCTGCACCATGTATCTCTGCTGTTTTACTGCTGTGTACATCAGCTGGCATGAACTGCCAGTCATTCTCCTGACTCTGCCTCGCACTTCCCAAGAGGGACACATTGGGATGTCCTGGGGTTCTGCACTCAGGTCATCAGGCTTACACACCCTTTACCCACTGGCCCTACCCACAGCCTGGCACACACTTCTTTTTGTTTCTGTGTTTGTTTTGAGATGAGATCTTGCTATATTTCCCAGGCTGGTCTCAAACTTCTGGGTTCAAGCCACCATCACACCTCAACCTTCTACAGTTAGGACCACAGACACACCACTATGCCTGGCTTCAGATCTATTTTTAATGAAGCCTGAGGGGTCTGGCCTTAGAAAATAACTCCAGAAGAACTGAGATACATGTAGTGATCCCACATCTCTCCTCCTCCTTCCCGCGGGAGCAGGAATGCACTTCCTGCAATGCTTCTCTGTGTTTTTACAGGGATTCAAGGGCAGCCTGTGTTGGAACTTAAGACAAAGGTACAGGCTGTGTCACAGGCTAACCAATGCCCAATTGTTCTGAAAACTCATCATCTGTCACTCCGGTCAATATTAGATTCCAAAAGTATCCAGGTCCTGGGCTCAGCATAGTAAACATCCCACACAGACTGAGCAGGGTACCAAATAAATAAGAGTAGAAACAGAATCATTCAGAGTCAGGAACTCCCCATTCTGCCTCTGAAGTACTTTTGATACCTGGGAACAGTGATGATCTTCCAAAGGCAAAGAAATATATCACAGAGTGCTAATTTATATTAAGCCTTGATCGTTTATGAAACACACGTGATTATTTTTTAATTCTTGAAGAAATCCTGACTTTGGATAGGAATATACTCTCAAATATTTCTCTTTCCTAAACTGCTAAGCTAGTATTAAAAGATTATTAGTCATGCTGGGGATATGGCCCAGTTGGTTGAGGGCTTGCCCACCATTCATGAATTTCTCTCTTTAATCTCCAACACCACATAAACCAGACATGGTGGTGCATGCCTGCAATCCTAGCATTCAGGAGTGGAGGAAAGAGAGTCAGAAATTAAAGCTAGTGTGATCCTGTCTCAAAAAAAATAAAAAATAAAATAAATCACCATCATAGGATGACAGGTGTTGGGGAGATGGTTCAGTGGCTAAGGGCACTTGCTACAAATGTATGAGGACCTGAATTCAAATTCATAAAGCTACATAAAAAACCAGGCACAGCCATGCATACGCCTGTAACTCCAGCACTATGGGAAGGTGGAGAGCAAAGGCAGAAGCATCACTGGGCATTGCTGCCTGCCAACCTAGCTCCAGGTTCAGTGGGAAACCTTGTCTTATGAGAATAAGGCAGATAATGACAGAACCGGACACCTGACCTCTGGCCTCCACATGCATGGGCATGTGTATATCTACTCTAACAAACACACATAAAACTCAATATCACAGCTATACGACTTGGAACATTTGAACAAGGTATATCACATCCAAAATATACTCATTCTGACCTGTGACTCGTCTCTGAATTTATGCAGGAAGGAAGGAAGGAAGGAAGGAAGGAAGGAAGGAAGGAAGGAAGGAAGGAAGGAAGGAAGGAAGGGAGGGAGGGAGGGAGGGAGGGAGGAAGGAGGGAAGGGAAGGGAAAGGAAAGGAAAGGAAAGGAAAGGAAAGGAAAGGAAAGGAAAGAAAAGAAAAGAAAAGAAAAGAAAAGAAAAGAAAAGAAAAGAAAAGAAAAGAAAAACCAGAGACTACAAACAACAATAAAAGTGAACAGACAATCAAAGGAACAAGCTCTCTGAAGAAGTGGTGGGTTGGAGGGAAAGCCCCTGGAGAAGGAGAGCTGGCATTTCTTGAACCTCTGCTAATTGCTACCCAAGAAGGATGAGATGGTCCACTTCAAACTTAAAACAGTCTCTGAGGAGGGCACAGAGGACAAAGGAAGGATTCCTAAATATAAATGCCTGGGCATCTGAAGTTAGCGGTCAGAACCAGGCTAGAACCCAGATGGGAAAGGCTTGAGGCCCTCGATGCTGTGATTCAAAGCTCCTGCCTTCCTGAAGACATCTGCTAACCCCTTTGTGAACATTGTGCCATCTAATCCACTTAATCCTTACCTGAACCCTGTGCAATAAACATTGCTAACCCCATTTTACAGGTGACAGACACAAATCCAAAGAAACAAATTAGTTGGAACAAAGGGCCACATCCCAAAGTACGTCCAAGATCCAAGCATAGGTCTGACTTGGAAAGAAAGACCGTAAGACAGTGAGAGGAAAGAACCAGCATGTGAAGCTGCCTGCTTCTGGACGCTGATGGCTGAAGGTGACGATACTAGCCTTAAGTATGAAGCCAGAAGCGACCTTGACAGGACTTCTCATTTTCCCAAAGAACAATTACTACATCACATGACCCTGAGCAAAGGGCAGACAGCATAAACTGTCGTCGAAACTCACTGCTACCAGCGCAACTTTTCCCTGGAGAACTCCACTCTCTAAAATTCCAGGCCACCATCCAAAATTCCAAATACCCTCCCAGAGAGGGAACTCTGAGGTAAACAGATCCCATTCTCAGAGTAACTGGGGAGCCTCTGGCTATGACTCAGGAAATTAGGCACTGTCTTGATTCATCTCTGCGGAGGCTGCTGGGGGGCTTCCCAGGGCCGTAAGCAGGAAGTGGGCCGGAAGAAATGAACATTGCCACCCACAGATGGACGTGTGAGCGCTATTAAGGGAGTGATGGAGGACACCCAGAAAGTGCCCAGGACACAGGGCACATAACAAGCTTTAGTTCTTCCAGTACAAAATTTCAGTGCCCACTGCAGCCATTTCTTGCAGGAGAAAAAAAAAATTCAGGAATGAACTTTGAATAATAGCCCTTCAAACCAGAATGGGCAGCAAAGGCTTCTGCCGCTATATATGGAAACACTCCTTGGCTCTTCCAAGTACCTACAGCAAGACTCTTCAGTTCTCTGACTTTGTATGAATCGTGATCTAACCAACACATTCTGAGTCCAAAACAGTTTCAGAAGGGGGAAGGAAAAAAAAAAGATCAGTTATGCAAATGTGTGCATACCTTCTGGAATAAAAGCAGTAGGAAATGACTGGTCTTCCCATTTCCTTGAAAAATCTTCTACAAGGAGTGGGGATGCCCTATGGGGATACACCTGCCCAGCAAGACCAAGACCCTAGTTTGATGCCTGGCACATCAAAACACCAAATCTTCTGTGATAGGAACAGAAGTCTCCTGTCGGATGGGTTGGTCATTGCCTTGTTGGACTCTACTCTCCTATAATTTTACCATCCCTTTAATGACCATTATCCTCATTTTCCAAACAAAGCAGTCATACTGATCCCCATTGAGATAATTTTCTTAAAACAATTATAAGGATATTTTATTCAATAATTGCATATTTATATAAATTAATTGCACTTCTATATAAATTTTCTGTTTTAAAATCCAGTATTTTTAAGTAGGATATCATTAGAAAAGCATTTCATAGGGGGAAAAAAATGCCCTTTTCTACATGGCAAATGCATAGTAATTTTTTTTTCTTAACTTCAGGTATTTAATGTCACTAAATGAAGACATGGCCAAGAAATACTTGTCCCCTTAATTAATCTGGCTCAGGGAACTCAATTAGCATTTACTTCCAGCTGATCTGTAGGAAGATGTGTCAGGAAGTCCAGCCATTGCAAATGGATTCAAAGAAGCCCGAGGAGCCTGAAATCTAAGGAAGACAGAACCTGGGAGTCGGTTTCTCCTGAGGCTTATAGGCCACTGCATGGGAGAAACGGTGCCTTCCAAACAGCTCCCAGAGCAGAAAAAGGATCATCAGACGAGGGTAGCAGCACACATGGTAGATCCCCTTTCCTGTAAGAAAAACATCCTAACTATGCAAAGGAGAATGGGTAACTCATTCCCACAGCAAGAAAGACCTAAGCAACCATAAGTACCAGCAGGGAGTCATCCTTTAAGCAGTAGGAGAATAAATCCCCATTCCATATTTGGTCATGCCTAATACTTATTAATAATTCTTATCTCCACATAGATGTCTTGTGTTGCTCAGATTCTCATGTCTGATTTCCTCTCCTAAGCCTACTGTCTCCCTTGGCTATTTCAGTAGAGGGCACCTTCAACCATCTATTACACAAGCCCCAAAGTGGGGGAGCATTCTGTGCTCATCCCTCTTTGCCTATGCCAAATGTGACCACTCCCCAAGTCCCATTCCTTGTCAAATATCCCTCCCATGAGATGGGTTAAAAGATGACCTTCTTGTAGAGCAGTGTCTCTCACATATAGCTGACCATTAGAATCATCCAGAGAAAGATTAAAATTATAATGCAATTTTAGTATGGCAAAGCAGCACTTGGAACCAATTAAATACAAATCTCTGTGGGATCAACCAGGCATCAGTAGATTTTTAACACTCTCAGGTGATTCTAATGTGTAGCCAAAACTAAAATCACTGAAAGGCGAAATCCAGAGAATCATCAGGTCATACTTCAAAAACCTATACTCCACAAACTTGGAAAATCTAAAAGAAATGGATAATTTTCTGGATAGGTACCATATACCCAAATTAAATCAAGATCATATAAACAATTTAAATAGATCTATAACTCCTATTGAAATAGAAGCAGTCATTAAAAGTCTCTCAACCCAAAAAAGCCCAGGGCCAGATGGTTTCGGTACGCCCCCCTCTAATCTAGTGGACATTCTTTCCTAGCTGTTTAGTTATTAAAACAATTGTTAAAGATTTACGAATGGGGGGGGCTGTGTGCTGGTGTGTGTGAACATATATGTGCAGATACACTCTCCTGTGCAGGTGCGTGTGGACGCCAGAGGAATACACAAGGTGTCGTCTGCTATCATTCTCCATCTTATTTTTTGAGACAATGTCTCTCACTGAACCTGACACTCACCAGGTGCTTTGGAGCTCAAGAGATCTCTGCCTGTGTCTGCTTGCCCCCAGTGTTGGAGTTATAAGGCACTCAACCGTCTCCAGCTTTTGAACATGGGTACCAGGATTTAAACTCAGGTCCTCTTGCTTTCTCAGCAAGCACTCGGCCACTGAACCAGCTCCTGGTCCCAAGATTTGTAAGTGGGACAGAAAGGATGATATCACCATTTCTGCCCTAAACCTACCACTGTGCTTCCTGTAGTCAGATTATTCTCTAAGGATCAGCTAACCACGGCATACCACCTTTTTGTTGTTGGTTGGCTGGTTGGTTGGTTGGTTGGTTGGTTGGTTGGTTGGTTGGTTGGCTGGCTGGCTGGTTGACTGGCTGGCTGGCTGGCTGGCTGGCTGGCTGGCTTGTTGGTTGGTTTTTGAGACAGTTTCACAGGATGACCTCACATTCACTCTGTGGTCAAGAGGGGTTGACCTCAAATTCACAGTGATCTTCTGGCCTCAGGCTTCCAGGGACTATTATTACAGGCATGCACCGCCATACCCACCAGTACTCACCACTTTTCTAACTATGGTTTTTGTTTAAGATTTATTTTTATTTTACGTGCATGAGTGTTTTGCATCCATGTAGCTAAGTGAACTACATGTATGCCTTAGTGCCAACAGAGGTCAAAAGAAGGCAACAGATTCTCTGGAACTGTAGTTACAAGTGATTGTAAGCCTCCATACGGGTGCTAGGAACTGAACCCCAGTCCTCTGCAAAAGTAGCATGTGCTCTGAACAGCTGAAACATCTCTCCAGTCCCCTAACTAAGGCTTTCTGGAATGTGAGTGAGCTTACTGGTCTGATTGCACAAAGATGCTTTGTTTTATGGCTCCAGTAGCATCTGGCGTTAAAATTGTAACTAAGACCACATGGCCCATTAAGTCCTGAGATATCACTAACCCACTGCTTTGAGAAAAGCTACTAAACTAGTGCTACAAACTATCATAGCTTCTCCTTACAGCAACTAATATTAAAAAGGAAACCGGTAGTGTTGGAATACGGTAGCATCGGGTGATTCCTTTGGTGTACTTTCCATAAATATTTTGTTTAGGTTACCTGTGACACAGCCTGTAAAATCTCATGGATGACATCAACATGGTTTTGGCATGAATTTTGTACAAAGGGTAGCCTCCTTTAGAAATGTGGAGCAACAATAACACAAGATAGAACCAGCCACCTCCTGGCCTGGATGTCAAGGTTTGTCTCTGAAACTAAATCTTATAACTGAAATTCTGGCTGAGAGACCCCAGGAGCCTGCAACATCCCCTTTCTAGAAATTAACTCATGTAGAATCAGGGAAACTCACTCACCTCCAAAACCCCCACATACACTGACCCAAGGGTTATAGCTCAAGGAGACCTTCAGTCTCCTGGCCATCACGTGGATGCGAAAGGAAAGCCTTGGCATTTGCCATTTCTAAATGACACCAGTGGGAAGTCCCTCCTGATTGGCATTCCAGTAAGTTCACTTTCATGTCTGTGCAAACAGTCCTTCTGCCTATAAGGCTACTGGGAAACTTCTGGCATGGAGAAAGAACAGAATATACTCTCTACCCAGATTTGTTTCTCAATAACTGAAATCTGTTCTCTCCCGTGCACTCATCGTGTGTCACCAATGATCCAACACTGCTCTCACACTTAAGATTGACATCTGCCAACCTCCAACCTGGTTGTATAGCCTCTGTGCTCTACAACCTCCAACCATTACTGAAGCTACCACCCCATCCTTCAGTCATGCACCAGCTTGAAACACCTGAAATTTTCTCGAGTGTCTAACTTCCAGTGTTCAAAACCCACAAAATTAATCAAAGCCAGGACTTTGATGGAATCTACCTATAAACAGAGTCTATAACGCCATAAAACTGGAAGACCCAGAATTCTCTTCTCTTTCCTGGTATCAATCCCACAAAAACAGTATGGTGGTAAAGGAAGTGGAGAGCGTGAGTTTCCGTGCCCACTAATCTCTTGAAACACAGCCAGGCTCTTGTCCTTGCTTGATATCCATGCTTTTCTGCTGATTTGTCTGGAGTGTTGTTTTTGCAGTTGAAACCAATAAATCTCCTTTGCCCTCTAAAAGGAGATGTTTATAAGGGTTGATCTGATTTCTTTTATAGCCTGTATTATCATGTGCATAGATCAAACTTTCTTACTTAATTTAGAGGGTTATTTTTGGTATATAGGTCTTTGGGGAATTGTGCCTTTTGCTGAGGAAGAGCACTTGGAATAAAAACTAGAAGACTCGGGTTCTAGTTCCTGTACCAAAGAGGCACTGACAAGGCATTAAATCTTTCAAGGCATGACTCTAAAGTAGAATTCTTGCAATAAGTGACCTGTAGATAAGTCTCACCCGCCTCCTGCCCAGCAGATGACCTTGGCCATTACCTAGACAACTAGAAGCTGTGACAGGGACTATTCTACCTCTTTACCTCAAGTTGCTTCAAATCTTCACCCTCCAGGCTTACATCTAAGTCAGAGTGGTCCTTCCTTCCTAAGGTGAGTTTGCTATCCTGGCTCCTGGCTTCATTTCTTCTGCAATGTTCTTGTGACCTAAATGAGACCTCCATGCCTCTGGCTCACACCCGCCACTCAAGTTCATCAGATCCAAGATCCCCCAGCATGCTACTCACCACTTACTGCCTTCTGAGTCTTTCCCAGGAGTCCCTTATCTTGTACATCTCAGCAGCTTTTACACTATTCGTTTATTATAGTTCTACTCTATATCATAGAAATTATGGACTTATCTCTTATGCTACATTATAAGCGCATTTCTTTCTCAAAATTGTATGTTTTCTAATGTCTTACACATAACAAGGATTCAACCCAAACTAATAACAACAACAAAATAGACTCAAAGCCTCTCAGAGATCAACTCTAGGTTGTTTTTGGTAAAAGCTAACTTGCATTGCGTGTAGGGCCTATCATGAGAACAGTAAACTTGAGAAACATGCATCTTCATTCCTAAGTTATCAGCCGACCACAGATTCAGTCCCCCCAAAATATCGCCTTCCAGTGTACATTTTCTGTTCTCTGGTTTAGAAACTTGCTCCAAAATTCCATGTTGGGTAAGAGAGAGATTGGTAATGTGGACTTAAAATACTTACAATCTCTGGAGAAAAAAAAATAGATATAGAAATTTTGAGAGAAGGTACAGGATCTCTGCTTTAATTTTCTCTTTCAATTTTAGCAAATACTGTGACCAAAAAAAAAAGTATTGTTTGTCAGAAATAAGAACTTTACTTCTAAAAAAAAATCACATTTATGTATGACAACCCTTTCACTTTGTAAACAGTAAGAATTAATTGAACAAAAATTAACAACTTAGGGAGAGGAGTACAGGAAAGTCAGAGGTTATGATAAAAACCAAAGAAAAGCCAGATGCTCAATTGATATTGTCCATCTTCTTTGGGAATTTATGCCAGGAGTACGTTAGATGATGATCCCAGGTCTGAGAAATTGGTTTCCATACACTGCTAAAAGCCAATGTAAATGTTGGTGAATACAATTGGACAATATATTCAAATAGGTAACAATATATGGAATGCCATATTTCTTTTTTCTTATTTTTATCTTTATTTTCCCAACTGAGATGTGTTTTATTTCCTCTGAGCTCATCTGATTAAATGCTAATCATTATTTTTCTACTTCCTCTGATTTGTTGCTCCATTTTTCCTAAATTTCATATTTAATCTTTCCTTCTTTGTACACTCTAGAACATTCTTCTATAAAGTTGATACATTCTTTTACATTGATTGATTGATTGGTTTAGTTAACATTTATTGATCTCTAACTGTACCAGTCACCACTCTAGGTGCTTAGATAAAAATTCACAAATACAAATTCTTGATCTCAAAGAACTTTCATTTTGGTAAAGGAAACAAACAATAAACATATGCAACCAGGCACAGTGCACACTCCTGCAAACCCAGCACTCCCGAGGCTGAGGCAGGAGGATCTTGAGTTTGAACACTACCTGAGTCACACAGTAAGATCTATCTCAAAACAAAACAAAATAATGATGGAGCAAGATTTGGAACCGAAAAATATCAGAGAGAGCAATACTATTTCAGATAGTAAGAGGAAAGGTTAAAGGTAAGAGAAAATCTCACAAAACTCTAGAACTGTTTGGGGGGCACCCAGGCAGGGGGATCAGGATCTGTCCCTGGTCTATGGGCAGGCTTCTGGGAATCCCGTGCCTGTGGTGTGACACCTTGCACAGCCTTTGTGCAATGGGAAGGAGCTTGGTCCTGCCTAGGCTCAGTGTGCTGGGCTCTGCTGACTCCCCATGGGAGACCTCGATTTGGGGGATGTGGGGATGCGGGGTGGCTCGGGAAAGAGGACTGGGGATGGAGGGAGGAGGGGAGATCTGTGGATGGTATGTAGAGTGAGTAGAAAATTTCTTAATTAAGAAAAAATTCAAAATGAAAAAAAACTACTCCTCGAACACACACACACAAAAAAAATAAAAATAAAAATAAAAAAATAAAGTACCATGTACAATATTTAAACTCTTATGAAGCAAATATCATTATTATTCTGATGCTACAGCAGAATAAAATAATACTGAGGGAGGTGACTATGACCAGTTTATATAAATAGCTCATGTTTGAACTTGGTGTTCATGTTAAGGAACAAGGAAACACATACAAGCTCTCATTTAACAAACTGTAAGTGCTACACAAACTTCTGTTTCAGGAATAGGAGATGGAGGAACCGAGCAAAGTCAGGATCAACAGGCATTCCACAAATAGGAGAGGGCAAAATTTAAGTGTTCTCTTGGAAGTGATGCCAAGACATGACTCGCTCGCTGTACATTTTATAAATGGACTAGAAGAGACTGAGTAATCTGATGTTTCAAATTCTGCGAATGACACATTAAGCATCTCTGGGGTGTGAAATGCCAACCTGATAAAAATAAAACACAGTACACTTAGAGAACTACAGGCTGTAAGTTCCCAGAGCCCCAGAATGGGTTCTGGCAACACTAGGAGGCAGGCAGGAGTCTCTCCAGTCTCCACGCCAGTACTTGCTTCCTTGTTCTCCGTGTCCCACTGTCCCCTGAGTTATGGGGACCCTTGGGCCTGGTAACCTATCCCATGGCAAAGCCCAGAAAGATTAGCGTAGCGAGGGAGCTCACAGAGGCAGCCAAACCCTGAAACCCAATCTAAGCGCGGGTGTGGTGTGCCAGCCAGGACATCGAACCCCATGTGCCAGCAAGAGCCAGCCCAGCACAAATGCCAGGACATCACAACCGAGCCGGCCCCTCTCAAGAAGGACGAAAACTTTCTACTGAAATGTCTGGCTGTTCCCCCCAGAGGTGGTGAGCCTGTGATGACTGTGACGTGCATCCCAGCCTGAAAAATACAGATATATTTAAAAGCTTCCTAAATGAATGCATGATCACTCCCACTCTCCATGGGGTTTAAGGTAAATCAGAGCCACTTTGGAAATGGCAAAAATCAGCTTGGGCTCCTGGGGCGTGACTCCGAAAGCAGCACTAGACACGTGGTGCTACAACTCGCTGAAACACACGTCCGACACGTATGCAAGTGACGCCAAATATTTAATAGCCTCTGTACCTCAGAAAAACAAGTTTGCGTTTTAATACTTACAAACTTCTAATTACATTCACTGACATCATCAATCATCACTGTGTTGTAGCATTGACAACATGAAAACAAATTTTACTAACAAATATCTTAGTGCATTTAGGTAAAACTCGTGATATTTTTGTTTGCTTTTATCTTAGCTTAATCCAGACCCCCCCCATACAAAAGTTGGTTGCTATTATTAATTACGTATTATACATAAAGAAACTGAGGCTTTGAAAAATTACATAACTTAAGACCATCGATTGGGCTACCAGCTTCTGAAGCAGGAATTCAAACCCTGGCAGTTTGACCCAGAAACCACATTCCAAACCTAAACAATCTCTGATGTCTTTATTCCTTCCTACAAAAAGTCATGAGAATGTCTATCTGACACATTAACCTATGGATCTGTCCGGGTCAACTCTTCAAATCCAGCACAAGTGAGTGTTACATAGAACAAAGTCAACAACAGCAAAGTACTGAGGAAAGATCACAGTGCAGTCCCTCAGAGTACCATGAAAACGTCCAAGAGCGTGTTCTAGCACAACCAGAAAACACTAAATGCAATCTACAGCTTCCTACTGAAAACGACAAGTATGTCCTAAACCCCAAATCTTAAATGCATGAAGTTTGTGTTGTTTTCTTTTCTCTCTCTCTCTCTCTCTCTCTCTCTCTCTCTCTCTCTCTCTCTCTCTCTCTCTCTCTCTCTCTCTCTCTCTTCTTCCTGTTCTACAATACAGGAGGTGGTTTCAAGACAGAGAAGCACAGTGGAAAAGCCACCAGAGGTCATGTGGATAGAGATAATATTTCCATGTAAAACAAAGATCAACCACTCTGCGGACACAAAAATTTCCATCTGGACAAAAAAGTCACCAAGGAAAAGAAAAACAAACATCAAGCTGTTTTAACATTCTAACTACATCGCATGTCAACAAAATCCACCCAACTCGAAGCGGCAGAAGTAGTGTTCTGTAGAAAATGAGCTAGAGCTGACAGATGTGTAAAAGCTCGGTGGATCTGCAGTTTATTATGCCTGGTGGTAAGTGCCACTCTCCTATTTTACACATCTGTTATTTAAAAAAAAAAAAAAAAAAACATTTAAAACTGTTGATCATCGGGTCTTCCCCTTTTAGAGCCACATACTAAAATATTTATGGATGAAATGAAATGGTTTGGCTTGAAATCATACAGTTTGGAAAGCAGACGGTGTAAGAAGGGGACAGTGAAGCGAAGAAGCCATCAGTCATGAATTATTAATCCGAGGGTTAAAGACATGAGGTTTGCTCTACGGTCCTCTTTGCTTTTTATTTGCAGAACTCTACTGATTTGTGCATTTATCTGACATATTCCATAATGAAGTTTTGTGTTCTTTTTTTTTTTTTTTAAGAAAGAACCAACTTGGGGCCAGCGATAATGGCTGTAGGGGTAAAGGTGATTGCAGCACCAGTCTGGCAACCTGAGTTCGATCCCCAGAACCCACAGAAGGGAGGAAGGAGAAAACTGATTCCTCAGGAGGGATCCTCTGATCTGCACATGCACACAAACACACACACACACACACACACACACACACACACACACACATACATACATAACAATAAGTAAATACAAATTTAAAAACAATTTTTAAAAGCTATTTAAGAAACTTTAATGTATATACCTCTCTTGAATTAATTTGGAATTTTAGCATATAATGTGTGTATGTGGTAACACAAGATACAACAATATTTAGCATATATGCTAAATATAACTTTAGTATATGTGTATGTATGTATAAGGAACAGATATGATAATCTGTGTTGATATCTTAAAATTCAGAGCATGAGTAGAACATAAGCTACTCCATTAATCGGAGTCCATCTTACAATCTACTTCAGTTCAGTGAAAACTTACAATAACCAGGTTGAAGGCAGAGCTCAAGTTTGTTAAGATATAATTTTCCCCTGTTCTTCAGAATTCTAATGCTTATCTCAGCTTGCCATTTCAAAACATACTTCAGCCTACAAGACAAAGGATGATATGTAATCTTAACCGACAAGGCATCTCTAGTCCCCTAAAATGAAACATAATCTTAAATTAGAACAGTTTTTTTTTAAATGGCATGAGAGCAAGAATGATGATCCCACAGTAAAGAATGTGGGCTGCTCTTGCACAGGACCCAAGTGTGGTTCTCAGTGCCAACATAAAGAAGTTCACAGCTGCCTGTGACTACAGTTCCAGGGTCCTGACACTCCCTTCTGGCCTCTGGGGGCATCTGCACTCCCATGCACATACCTATACACAAACACACACACGGACACATACTTAAAGATAACAAACATTTTTGTGTCGTTATATCTGATAAGATCACCAAAAGTGCTTGCTTCAGGAGGAATTGCAGACTGCGGTTCCAATGGGCATCAGAAGTGCCATGCCTTGGGCCTCCCTGAAATATTCCTGCTCTTTCTAGCCTTCTCACTCAAGGTCCATATTTCACACTTTAATTCTGGTTCTCACAGTCTCTCTAGGACACAAAACAGCCAAATTCCACATTTTGCTTCTACTAAACGCAAATGGCCCTTGGATGGTTAGATGCAAGTCATTACTGAAGGGCTTCTTGGTTGTTTACCAAATTTGTGCAAAAAGAAAATATTTTAGAAAAATGTTTAAAGCACATATGAAATTTCCTCAAGTTATCCCTGGAAGTAGCAAACCAAAGACAGAGCAGTAGTAACATTTAATTCTCTTACGGCCAGCTGTAAAAAGTAATTGTGCCCGAGAGTAGCCTCTGCTGTCTTTAGTAACAATTATATGATTTTCTACATGTGGAAATGTAGTTAAAGGCATAGGGAAAATAAATTGCAAAAAGAAAAATATAATGCTTGACGTCTTGTGTACTTATATTTCCTCTTCGATTCATACCACCAAATGAGTATTTTCTCTTCAAAATGACCCTAGACTGACCTTTCCACATTCTCCTGCTCAAGCCAGCTTACTGGGATGGGGTGGAAGGGAAGAGCTGAGAGCAGGCGGTCAGTCCCAAGTCGTCTTGATGTTGTTTGGCTAATGCTTGCTTTGCTTTCATTAGACAGAGCCGCTGTGAGTTTAATCAGACGGGAAGTCCACTGGGCCAAAACTCCTAAATTACTTCCCCTTTCTGTAAGAAACAAAAACTGACGCTTTTTATCAAAGGAAATAGATAAACAGCTTCCAAGTTCAACAATCCAGGAAGTTGTAGGGCGAGCAAGGAACTCTAAGGCGAGGGATGCCTTTCCTAAGCCAGGCAGCCTGTTAGAAAAGGAGGAAACTGCGGGGCACAGGAAGGAAACCCCAAGGAGGACAAGCCATCTGCTTCCTGCGCCGCTTACCTGGAGCCAGAACTCAGGCCACTGCTTTGCAATAGCTTAAAGCAGTCGGTGCAGATGAAACACAACCCCAGGCTTGCTGGCCCAGTGCAATCATCCTTATGATCAGCCACATTCTAACTCCTATCTTTGCAGACCTATAACCATGCATGAAGCATATTTAAGAAGGAGAATAAAATAGACATGTAACTGTCACACAAATAAGTTCATGAAATAGATGTGATAGCAAAGAACCATCAAGCAAAGGGCAGTTGAAAAACCACCAAACATCCAACACAGCAACGCTACTGCATCAAGATTAGTGAAATGAGAGCCGTCTAAACTTGACCTTCCTTTTGGTGGGAGCGATGGGGGGTGATCAGAAAAGAGCTGCCTAGCACTCCAAAGCAGCAACCACAAAACTCAGATGATGTCAGTAACATATAGGGACAGTCACTCAGTGTTCATCCAAAGCTGTCTGTTCAATATAGAATTTCTGTGAGACGATGGCAGACAGTGTAGGCTAGCCCACACAACAACACTTCTAACCACTTTACATAACTCTACACGAGAATAACAACGCAAAGCTAAGTATTCATTTTCTCTGCCTCTTCCCCAACCCTTAGAGCAGGAAGAAGGTTGAGGACAAGGAATGGAGAAGAAGGTACGTCCCAACCCTCTGGTATAACTCAAACTCAAGTCATCTGGTAGGGTTTTCTAGGTAGCTTTTGCTTTCCTGGGAAGTGGGAGCTCACCATCTACTATTTATCATTTTCTGCAGAGCAGGGCCAGCTTTCTTGCAGCTCTGGAGGGACCAACATGAGGAGAAAAGTTCCAGAGTGCAAGGACAAAGTCAGGAAAGGCCTGGGTCCTCCAGCTGCCAAAGTGACACCAGCAAATGCCAACTCTAGCTTCCTGTGGTAGAAGCATTAATTCCCTGCCTGTGTAGGACGCTGTCTGATGCTTGATGGTAGCTAATTCTCCAACAAATACAAACAGAAACAACTGTAAGTATGCATTTAAATGCCAGGCAACCTAGAGCACTTGAGTACCTAACTCACTTTGAGTGAGTTTCGCATTCTCAGATGAAAAAAGCCTGGAGAGCAGACATTACAGTAGCAACAGCTTGCTTTAAACCCTAGACAAATCATCTCCTTTCTTCCCACATCAGTATGCCCACATTCACATGTAGTAGATTAGCCTGCCTACTCACACTATAGTTATAAGGACCAGGTGAAAGAGCTGAGCGAATAAACTACCGAGTACTATGTAGATGTCAAAGTTGTATGGTCTTCATAGACATTATGTTCCATGTGTATGTTTAGTTTTACTTTTTCCACTATCAAAAGAATATATTGAATATACTATGGCAGAGTCTACGGAGGAGCACTAAACAAGGTACAACTTGATGGGTTTGTAATTGTTCTCCCCTAAGGGAGCAAAGATAATTCAGCTCATGGTTTCCGTCTATAGCAAGAAGGCACACAGAACTGCTCAGTCTGTGGCAATGGATGTAAACTAGGAACCAGAAAGACAGAATCAGGACCAGGCTACTTCTGCCACCCAAAAGTCCCACAGCCCCCCAAAACATAGCTACCCCAGGGGAACAAGCATCGTTTCCTGGTAGCTAGAGAGATGGTCCAGTTGGTGAGGTGCTTGCCACATAACCATATGTAACCCGAGCTCGTACCGTGATTCTTGGAAAACAAACTTCCGTGCTTCCATACTCGTTCTCTAATCCTTGGTTAACTTTTCCACTATGTGTTCAAGCATACGGGCCATTCTGCCCTTAGGGCCAACACTGGCCCCGCTGAAGTGTAGCAACGGCACATCCCCATGCCTATTTCCCCTCCTGTGCCCCTGAATTTATGCTACATGTCCTTCTGCATGGCCAAGAGCTTGTACCCCACAGAGTAAGTGCTCACCATTTACTGGTCTAGCATTCCTTACAGCAGAAACAACCTAAGACTCCATTGTTCAGGAGCTGCCCAGATTAACCACAGCACAAGCACCAGTGAAATGTAGTGCTTCACTGACAACAACAGCATAGACTGATTTGGAAGGATGCCAGGATGTACAGTGAAAAGCCAAACAGCACATTGTAAATGTGAGCATAAAATGATCCTGAAGAACGCACACCCAAACGTGAGCAGTAAGCACTTCAGAGCATCATGGTTATGAATGACATCTATTCTCCTCTGTATATTTATTCACTAGTTGGCTCTCCTAGGATAAACGTGTAGAACTTTTTTACATTTTGGATTTTCCCACATTGAATGCTTATAGAATTAACGTTTAACTGTAAAAAAAAAAAAAAAAAAAAACAGCTTTCGTTTACTGTGTTCCGAGGACAGGATTCCCAAGGGTTGGAAATGACGTAAAGGCGGGAGACATTGCTAAGAGGGGGAAGGAGAAAGTAGGAAGTGGGTAGTCTTAGCAACCGACTCTCTCAACTGTTCCTTCTGTTGTCTGGGACTCTGAGAGGTAATTAACCGTCCTTCGGTATCTTATAACACGTTTCTAATAAAGCTGTGGCTCTAGATACAAACAGCACCGCTCCATTCGACAGCATCAGTCTCAACAGGCAGGAGCTATCTGCTGCCCATGTTTTCAGTTGGGGAAATCAGCCTCCCACCGTATCTCACTCTCTTCTCCTCTCTTTTCTCACGTTCCACAGTGTTCACTGCCCATGATTAATCTGCTAAATACTGACTTTTACTCTGTTTCACATAACTACAAAACTGGATGTGCGAGGTGATGTCCGTGACTCCCAGTCACTCTCGCCAAAGTAGAATATCCCTTCTGTATGAGAAGGAAGGAAGGGCATGGAGGCAGCAAGAGCTTCCCACCATTTTTTCCTAATTCAAGGAAAACTCACAACACATTCCATTTCAATTCATATTTTGCACAGAATGTTTTAAAAAAATAACTAAAATTTAATTCATGCCTTCAACAATAGGAAAGAAATGTCAGTTAACCTGATATTTGATTGAGGTTGACATTCAACCAAAAGAAAAAAAAAATCAAGAGTTGTAAGAAAAAAGTAGAAACATTTTTAAGGCCCTACTAAAATTTTATAGTAGTTTGGCTCTAGTTTGAATGTTTTAATATATACTAAGCTTGAATAATACCTTCAGGAAAAATATGTATTGTCACAGCTTAAGTTTAACATATTTTCAATGTTCTCTTCAAATTCTGAAGTAAATGAGAAGTGGGAGACTTAAAAGGCATTCTAGAATACTAAAAACCAGTGTAAGCTGAAGCATAAGAGTTCTTCAAGCACAGGGTTTGCTTGGTTTTTTTTTTTTTCCAGTCTAACTAACAACCATCTCTATAAAATAGCAAAATGTACATGTGCCTTATTGACCCCTAGACTTAAGAAACTTGGAGCTCTATGAAGGGACTGGTCCTGTGCAAGGACACCCGCAGGATCTCCATGACTTGGGGCAGCCATGGAGGTTGGAGAGGCGGGAAAGAGGGAGAAGGGAAGAGGTTTTTCGTTTTGTTTTGTTTTATTCTTGTTTTTGTTTGCTTGCTTGCTATGTTTTGTTTTAGTTTGATTTTTTTATTTTCTTTTGGGGGCGCTGCAGGGGTGAGGGGAGGCTATGGAGGGACTGGAAGGTGAGTGGATTTGGGGTACATGATGTGAAGTTCTCAAATAATCAATAAAGAAATTATGTTAAGAAAAAAAGGAAACACAGAGCTCGCTGACAATTTTATAAGGAGTATTGATCATGTCATAAATCCTAAACACAGGAATGTAGTCTGCGCATCCAACTTGTCATAGACTGGGAAGAGCCGTGTTTCCCTTTTGTTCTGCAGCAGCCACATGACCCAAAGTAGTCAGCTGGCTTCTGGGAATTCCCTGCTTCCTCATCTATGAAGCAAACACAGACCTAGAGGATGCCCAGGTTCTTTCCAGAACAGAGTTCTTAAAGCTCCAACTCTTTACGCTCCCTCTGCAGACAGTTACGAAACTGAAAAGACCTTATTTTTGTAATCCAATGAAAATGCAAATTTAAAAAAACTGCATTTTAACAAAATTTCCCCTGAAATTTTGAAAAGGGGAAGAAGATAATGACGCTGTCACTTTAACATGAATATGTGACTTTCAGCATCGGGACTGTCCTTTATCACTCGTCGACATTATAAAGCCACCTCCCTTCCACTGTCTCACAAATCTCCTGATACTTGTCTTTCCTAACTTCAGAGCTGGCATGAATCACGAGATACGCTAAAGGCAGAAAAATATCTGGTATAGAATGATAATTAGTTTCATCTTCTAAAAATGCAACCGAAAGTAGAAATTCCAGTTTCTCAAAATATTATATTCCAGTGTGCCAGATGGTTACTGCCAAATTGGAAATAAAAACTAACGTTCACTTAATACTGTGTATAGTAGTACATGTGTGATGTCACTAAACCTTTGAGACTCTAGGAGGAAGTATCATAATCACTCCCACTCAACCGCTGAGGAAGCTGGGGTTCCCTCAGTTTCAAATGGGAAGCTAGAAATCATCCGACCCATAACTCACCTCCCACCCTTCCATTCCCACTCTCGGTCTCCATGCCAGTCTTCCAGCCTAGACCCATAACACTGCCGATGGCCCGTGGTCAGCTAACGTAACGAAGATGGCTGCTCATGAATATGCTAATTAACTGGGGGTGAGGGAGGGCATCGAACACATGACAGAAAAAGTCCACCTTCGAATACTTCATATTTGATAAGTCCTTCGAGTGGGCAAAATCCTGGCGGCCAGGACGGGAGGACAGGGGCTGCAGGGGGCGGTAAAGAGAGGCAGGGGGTCGGGCAGCAGAACACAGGTTACATGAGGGTGGCAGACTCATGGGCTGGAAAAACTTAAGTGGGGAAGTTGATAAGAAGGACAAACAGGGGGATGGAGAGATGGCTTGGGGGTTCAGAGCACTGGCTGCTCTTCCAGAGGACCAGGGTTCAATTCCCAGTACCCACATGGTTGTCTGTAACTCCAGTTCCAGGGTATCTGACACCCTGGGGGGAAAAAAGAAAAAGAAAAGAAAGAAAAAAAACTAAATAAATTCCTTTACTAAAAGAAGGAGGAGGAGGAGGAGGAGGAGGAGGAGGAGGAGGAGGAG